>JAODUK010006169.1:0-32299 GCA_027564635.1 Typhlichthys eigenmanni | reverse complement strand
CCCCCCCCCCCCCCCCCCCCCCCCCCCCCCCCCCCCCCCCCCCCCCCCCCCCCCCCCCCCCCCCCCCCCCCCAAAGACTCATGATGATTTCCAGAAATCAAATACAATTTTTAGAAATACCGTATTTTCACCATAATTGTTACTACAGTGAATGTTACATTGACTGATGGATTTTGCTACTAGCCTAAAAATACTATAAAAACAATATTATGGCTTTTATACTTCAATCACCTCCAGAGATAGAGAGGGTCGCAAGACTTTGGCACTGTTATTTTGGGGGTCGCAGGCTGAAACATTTGGGAGACCCTGAGCTACAGTATATTTTTCTAAGATTGCTTTGATGTAATGGTTTAGTCTGGTTTCATAAACGGTGACGAGTTTTCTTTTTCTTTTAAAGGCATTTAAATTGTCCATTAATGGACGCAGAGTGGAGGCGGATAGCACAGAACGTTCAAGTGCCAGGTCAGCAGGTCCAGTGTTGAAGGTTCATGTCTGCTCGCACAATCTCTCAGCTGTTTTCTGGTCAATATATAAATTATGCGATTAGTCATTTGTAATGCATTTTTCTATTTCCTAAACCGTGTAGTGTCAACAGTGGCTTTAGGGGTAAACATGTCACATGTTTTTCGTACGCGGCGATCAGATGCAGTCCTTGCTCCCCCGGTGCCTTAACCTTTGCCCTTCTCTGCTACTTCCCTGACTGTTGATGCAAAGTGATATTACAGATCCCTGTTCTCCTCCTTGAACCATATCTCCAGTGATGCTGGATGTCCTGGCTAAGTGGCCCCCAAGCCTTCAGCCCCAAACCGCCCGTGGGTCTGTGGGACAGACCCACTCCCTTTAAAAACAAGGCGGAGAGATAGTGTCCCTAATCATCTCTTATGCAATATTAGGCACAGCATCGACTTGCAATAACCAGGCCCGCCCACAAAGTGCTGACTCTTGCTAACACCAGCAGTCTGCACTTGCTCTGTCCGACCGAAGCTGTTATTTTCTCGGAAGGGGTTGTTAAAGTGATGCTGACAGCGTGTCCCATTGTTGGTCCTTTTATTTAGAAAGTCCCATTTCCTGCCCATTTCCTTCCTGCCGCCTGGATCTTATTCCATTTGAGCAATTAATATTCATAGGTAATCCCTGTGAAGTACGTATATTGGACAATACTTTCTCTCCCTCTGTGAAATGACTATTGTAGGAAATATACAGGGTTCTCTCTTTGTGGCGTTTATTAATGCAGCAGATGTAATATATATTTCAATATATATACTTCACTGTATATATATATATATATATATATATATATATACACACACACACAAGTATGTGTATGTGTACTGTTTATAATACAATGAATAATGATGCATATGTATTTGTACAAGACGCACATTCCATTAGCACCTGTGTTCTATGCTGGAGTGAAATTGCGATTTTTAAGGGGCTCACTGCATAACAACAAAACAATGGCTTTCCAAATTTGGCATAATTACATTTATAATTAGAAGAACGGCTCTCTCTCTAGCATCTACGAGAACATAAGCCAGACACATGCGTGCTGAGAAGACGAGAGCTTTAACAGCAGGGGGGTCAGTACGTTCCGGAAAGCAAGCGCGACGGTAGTTGGGAGACTTCAGGGAACACTTCCCTGCTTCCACTCGCAGCTTAATGCCAGGTGCCACCTATCTTTTCTCCTCAGCGAGGGGGCCTTTAACTAGTCTGGACGTGCATGTGAGCTAAACCCTTAACTGAGTTCCCTTTCACCGTCTAATGAGGCAGTACAGCGACCAGTGTCAGGTAGCCTAATATAAGGGAGCGCAAGGCATTAGACCTCATGGGTTCTGCACGTGTGTGCACACTTTTTTAGTTTTCGTAAGGGTGAGAGATTTATGGAATTATTCATTAATTTGTGCTGTAGAAGAGAACAATTTTTCATCTTTTCCCTTAAGCATTATTCTGGCACTTATGTGTCTTTAAGGAAGGGCTGTCTGTCGAGGAGGTCAAAGCAGCGAATCGAAGGAAACAATAAAAGTGTAACAGCACTGTAAAATGTGTTTTATGTTGTTTTTTTTTTCTTTTAGCTGTAAACTAAATAATAGTCCTGCGCTGTGATGAGACACATCAATGCTGGTGTTAATGTTGACACAAGTCACGTTTTTATAAATGTATTTTATGGTCTGAAAATGGCTTTAAACGTCATGTAAAATCGCCCTAGGACATGGCTGCTTTCCAGCAGTGCTTCTCGTCCGCTCATGCGTCATCAAATTAAAATGTTAATGGTGGAACCCCTCTCTGCCCTCCCTCCTCCCTTCACTCCGCTTTTTGACTACGTTTTAGCATTTTTAATAATGTGCAGTGGGTGGAGAACAGGCTCAGAGCTGGGGTGCAGTAACACTTTAAAAGTAAGAACGACAGACCACCGTGAATGGTCTGCATTATGATATACTCAGCGCTAGTACTGACGGGAGAGATGCTAAGCCTGTAGGCCACAGAGGTTAGTTGTTGCTTAAAGCATTATCCCTGTTCTTGTATCCTGTTTCCTATCATTTTCCTCATTAGACAACATTTGCGGTATTTAAATGTTACAATCAATACGTTTGGTCAGTCTGTACTTCATAAATAGCTCTAAATAATCTCTTTAACAATCTCTTTGTAAAAGAACACTTTTAACAGTTGAACCGTTATTAGCCACCCCAGAATAACAGTACATCACTGCATACTGCTCCTATTATTCTGGTCAGCAGTCTGACAGTAAATATAACACCTTGCTTTCTCCCCTACAGGGGCGGTCCTGTACATTTGCCAGCAGAAAGTCCTTGTTCTGCAGATTTGTCTAATTTGTATCGAATCTCAAAAGTTGTGTTTTCAGCATAGGTTATAGGATTTTTAAAAGAAATGGCCCGTAGAGGGGAATATCATATGTCCTTTTGAAAGACTTGAGCTGTACATAGATGGGTATTGGCACCTGAAGAGAGGTATCGACATGAAAAGTGCTTATGTGCCCATTTCCTCCAAGAGAGAAAGCATGAAGGTTTCTATTCTAATGCTTTACAAGGATATTTTTAACACAACACTGAGCAAACCTTTAGATGTTGCGCGTGATGTAAATGTCATCAAGCATACAGTGTGTGTGAGACGGGCTGAAGTCCACAGACAGCCATAAATGTCTTACTAAGCTCACAAATGAGTGTTCTAGGCTCATACAATTCTTTGCAGCGAATGTCTTGGTTACACCAATGCTATTAATGGGAATCAATGTACACATATGAATCGTAGTTACAAAGTATGCTAATTCCAAAGCACGTTTATTTGTATTCAGAAATAGCCGACACTCCTGACACTGTACGCATCAGCCTGAAGTATATTCTGCAGGCAGCCCAGCCCGAGCGATCGGGGCCACGCACTTGGTAGTATACGTGGGCCTTAAGAAAACAAACACGGTAACAACAAAGGCTTTTTCTTCTCTAAACCTTGCCTATTTGGTGAACACCGAGGAGACACGGAGGTCCTTTATGTGTAACAAAGCAGCAGCAGCTGCCAGCAGACTCTTGTGTTCTGAGAAAGGCTGGCATTAAAGGAGATGTAGGTAGGATTTTACAACTATACATTTTGTGTAATTTGTTAGAAATGTCAAAGACATCTGTCAGCTGTCAGTAAGTGAAATGATCCTATCCAAATCCTATACCTACAGCAGAGTTAAAGGTATAATCAGCTACACATTTTGTCAAATTCACCTAATATCTCTTCACGGTCCGCTAGCTTAACGGTCTCTGGCTCCGTAAATAGGAACACAAACAATGTGGTGCAGACCGCACACAACGACAATATCCTATCCTTTTGAATGCGTTTCCAATGTGTGGAGCGGAGCATCTGAGGGAGCGCACTATGCCATTGAAGGGGGCGGAGCATCTGAGGGAGCACCCTATGCCATTGAGGGGAGAGGTGTTTTATTTTTTATTATTTGAGGTTGAGTTTAGTGTTTAGTGTTCTCAAGAATATCTTGCTATACTTTTAAGTAAAATTTGCCTTGTGCAGACACTATGTGTCCGTGGGCTGTCATGATGGTGAATTCCCCAAGAAAGAATTGGCAACTCGTACTATACATTTTTACTTTTTCGTCTCTACTCTCCGTTTTCTGTACCTGCACAGTGTTGTCTTTCACACACAAATGGCAATCTGGGGGACAAATTTGTGGTTCTGCGGGCGCCATTACACCACAGAGTGTATCCTTAATGTCAACACATCCAGGGAACTAATTTATTCCTGGAGATACGACCATAACAGAGGCGGATAATGGCCATCTTCAGCCCTCGATAGTTCAGAGGAAAGCTTATTTTCTCTTTCTTTACAGTGAGCACAGCTTCTCTGATGCCAAGCGAGATTTCAGAGTGTGAGCTAGAGCCTGCTCTTAAACTTTCACATTCCCCATAACGGCTCTATGGTTTAATTAGCTTTCCAGCAGCACTTCTTGGCTGCCTTCCTGTCTTCCACATGGGGCGTCTCACCTCAAACACTGCCCCCTGTTGATAGAGTGGTCTAAAACCAACCCCTACTCTCCCCACCCCTCTCTGTGTGTCTTAAACATAAAACATTCTTCCCGGATTTTATTAGTTTGTGCACCACTACAGGTACAGTATAGGTTTAACATTATTATTTCAAAGGCGGTGCGCTTAATATGCTGTTGTATGCCGTGTGCTATGCTGATGTGTGACACATAACACACGATTTGGAAACAAGTTTCTGCCAAATGCCGTAAATGCAATTTAAATTTTTTTACGTGTGCAATTTACTGTAAAGTGTGCACAAACTACAAAAGGGTGTGTATTGTTGCTTAAACCAATGTATTAAATATTATGCTACAGAACGCCCATAATTACATGGAAATATAGCACTTGGTTGTTCTCAGTTAGTTTTGGGAATATGTGATTTAAGCAAAAAAGTTTATCCCTTCAATTTACCCCAGGAACTGGGTATCTTATTCAAATTTTTATAAAATGTAGTACTATAGTAGTAGTATGTGTTGGGCAGTTCATACACCAGCAATTGTATGCAAACAATATTAGAATAGTTACAGCATCTTGCCATGACTACTACAATTTCATTAAATCATCAAACAAAATGTCTAATGACTTAAATTATAAAGTGCTTAATGCTAAAGTGCTTTATTCATAAGAGCATAACAGGAATTGCCTTTGCCAAAGCCCTATAAGGATACAGTAGGTCTACTAGTTGTAGGCCTTTAGTAGGCCAGTAAGAGTTTCTGCTTGGAACATCCATAGTTTTCTTCACAGTGCTAAAATGTACAAATACATATGCTACTGCGTTCCAGGTGGATTATCAGGGAATTATACCTTCACAAAAAACAGTACTGTAAATTATGTAAACGGTGCCTTTCTACACAAAAACACAGTATGTGTCATGATAAAACATGATTTCTTCACAAAATGTAAGATTAAGCCATTTTAAGAGTTTAACAATAAAATAAATGATCGCGATAATATCGCCAGGATTATCGTAATATACATTTTTCATATCGTCCCATGCCTAGCTGTGACGGAACTGTGCTCCAATCCCGCCAAACTGTGCCAGCCTGTTACAGTAACATGGGTGGGACACGGTGCCGGTCCAAACCTGTCTGCTGCCATCATTGCCAGCTTCCTGCCAGAGCTCCCCTGCCATCGTCGTCCTCTCACTTTAGATGAAGTCAGCACCAGTCAGTCACATTGTCCCTGATTACTTCCCAGGAGACGCCTGACAAAACACACACTCCTCATTTGTCTTTTTTTTGTAGATAAAAAAATAGATTTGCACCGTGTCCTGCACATTCGTCCTGGCTTCCACGCCACACTTCTCTAATTTCAACCTGCCTGTAACCTTTTGAAGAAAAAAAAAACAACCTAAAAAAAAAATAGAAGAAAATCATATTTTGCAGTTCTGGAATGTTGTCGGCTGTGGATTTTGGCCACAACTTTCAAACGCACTTGTGATGTCGTCTTCATTCTGCCGTTATAGGGAGCAGCTGAACTAACAGTACCCTCAACCCCTGCCCTCCCCCCCCCACCCGCCCCCCCCCCCCCCCCCCCCCCCCCCCCCCCCCCCCCCCCCCCCTCCCCCCTTCCCACCCGCCATCCCCTTCCCGGATCGCCTCGCTGCTCAGGCATCCCAGACGCACACCGAACTGCAGGGCGACAGTTCGAGCCGGGTCAGGTGACTGGAAACCAAACCAATTTCAGTCAGGAGCCAAATATACGCAGGCAGTGACATTTAACAGAACCCTCTTAGATCTGAGGTCACCTTAATCAGTTCCTCTCTCCACCCCTTAACGGTGGGTGCGTGGTGGGGAAGGGGGGGGGTGGTAGTGGAGATGGGATAAGACCCTCAGCTGCTCGTTAGTTCTCCGTGGCTCCCTGCTCCCCATTGGCTGGTTGGTAAACAGATCGGCATGTGCGATTTGCTGGATGTCTCCTCCCATCTCAATATGTGTCCGTCTTCAGGGGCTTCCCGCCGACCGGTGTGTGTCCGTGGCAGTTGTACGCACGCACACACACACACACGCACGCGCACACACGCACACATACGCACGTATACACATGCACACACGCATGTGTGCACACACACACATGCTCGCACACAGGTGGGCACACACGCACAAACACACATACACACACACACACACGCCTGCTCGTGTGCATACACACGCGCACACACATGTGATCGCTTGTGTGCACGCACACACGCATACGCACACATACACAAGTAAAGCTAGAGGAGGAGGATGAAGATGAAGAAGATATAGAAGAAGAAGCACATGTTGAATGAATGAAGATGAATATGAATGGCTTGTTTTTTGCTTGTTGAAGTTTGCTCTATTAGAGGACAAACCCCCACTTTACAGCCAAACCCCAAAATGAATTAGTTCAGGTAAATACATGGTGTTTCAGGGCGTGGGCACTGATCCCTGGCCTGATCATGCCTGATGTGCATAGCGGTGCATTTGGCACAAACATCACTTCAGTCACCAAACGCAGGCTGTTACTGTGTAAGTCAACACCCCCCCCCCCCCTTCCCCTTCCCCCCCGACCTCTTCCACGTCGCTGTTTAAAACACCCAAGTTGCCTTTTTACTCATTTGTACATTGGGGAGAGATGACTGCTGAGACCAGTCTGTGTGTTTGCTGATCAAACAGTAATCTGATAGCTAGTGGTGTGGTGTAACGGATCGTAGTTGATCCGTGACCCGTACGGGGGACATTCTCCACGGTTCGGCACGCACGTGAACCGCGGGTCACAAAGTTAACAATTGTGTGAATATCATTTTAATTTCCACTGTTATTTTTTTATGTAGCCTAATAAATCTCCAGTTACGGTTAAGAGACACTTTTTGAAGCGCTGAATGTATGAATCAAATTGGCGGCTCGCTTTTAGAAAAAAAAACAGATACGCACAAGAGGGCTGAACACGCAAGCGTACTTGGAGCTAAAGTGCCAGCGTTGTCAATAGTCTTTTCTCTGCCGTGCTTCGCACACAGCAAGGATTGCCGTGGATTTTCCCCGTCCCGCCGAAACTAATGTGGAGAATTAATCAGCTTTGCGTTCATTGTGCTGGAGCGTGCTGCTACGAGCTGTGGTTTTGTTCGCCTTTTGCAACAGCACAACCTCACGTGTGATATTGCTTTTTAACAGTTTAAGTGCAATTGCCTAGCTATACAAGCGCCATTTATTTGTTAAGAGTAGGCATAAAAAGAGACAGATTAAGGATTGTTTGAATATTTAATATATTTGGCTGAGCCAACACAGGACCTAAACTGTTGCCACGCAACACAAACATTTCCTGCAGATCTACACGGTGCTTTATGTCTTTTTCCCCCACCCCCTTCGTCTTCTCCGGACTACCATTCATAAACTGAAATGTTATTTGTCGAGAAGTTGTATTTTTTTATTATCTAAGATAATGATCACTAATTAATTAATTAATGGTTATTAGGTCTGTGTGGGTGAAGATCTATAAAGGCTGTATACAACATGACTAGCAGCAAACACATCTTTTCAATGCAAGATTTTAATCTAAATACTAAATTGCATTCGTTAATTAATGAATTACTGTGTGTGTGGTTATCATAGCTCCTCTGTTTGATGGCTGGTCCAGCCACCTGTGTACATGTTAGTGCTGGTGTATGTGTGTGGCCCACAAAGCATGCTGGTGCTATGTGTGACATCTAGAGTCAGGAAGTCATAGAGCTACTGAGAAGAGAAAGCAAAGTTAATCAGTATGGTTAAATATTAGCATACAGTCTGCTGAGCCGAAAAATGATCCGATGTGTGGCACAAATCCGTGACACGACCTATTGCAGCACTACTGATAGCTTATAACCACGTAGGAGTATGTCTGAGTGGCATATGCCTGCTGGTGGTAAATGTATCTGACACGTCATATTAACACTTCCATGGCCACGGATGTAAACTTATGTATCCTTTTTTTTCTTTTTTAAAGAACCAACATGTATACAAGTCATATGTAAATGCCAGGTACAGAAACGGGCTACTGTATAATTACCCCCTACAACCTGACAATTTCTTTCCCCTACTCTCCACTCAAAGTGGACTTAAAACATTTTACATTGTGACACACGTTTTTATTCTGCTGTGCCTGGGTAAAGGGATGTCTGCGCACTGCTGGTGGGGGCAGTGTCATTATTGTAGCCCCGCCGGTGACAGCTACAGAATGAATCGCCCTGGGGGGGGGATGGGCGGACGCAGACATCTCAAGTGGCTCTCTGAGTCAGCGTGATCGCAGATGTGTTAGTAGATCCCTGCAGCTTTACAGTTACCCAAACTGCTCTCTTCTCATCGCTTATTGTTGTTAAAAGCATAGAGATCTAATAAGCTGTAATGTTAATTTATTTTATAACACGTTCGCATCTTAAGATTTTACAGTTTAAACCATGTATGTTTACTGTTAGAGGGGCATAGAGGGGCAGAGGGAATTAAATGGGTTTCTCCCTTTTGCCTGTGGAATTCTACGGAGCATGCATTTGACTGTATTTTCTGTGGACTATGTAGGCTGGTAGTCTTGATGGACGGCAGGTTTTTTTCTTGTAAGGAAACTATTCCTTTCAATAAGCCCAATTGGGTCTCTTTTGTGGACACTTTTTGGCAGATTGCTAAAATGTTTACCTGTACAGACGTTAAATCCTTTCAAAATCAGGTGCACAATACTGGAAGTTACATAATTCTGTGAGCAGAGCTAACAGCATTTCTCTTGTGAGCACGTATAGTAAATGCAACGTGTGTGCAATGGGGATGATGGTACTATTTAATTCAGCCAATGAATTGACTTTTATAACAAGGGTCCCAGGATCTACAGAATGGTCTAATAACTATAGTGAAGATAGCATTGACCTCACTGGATGATTCAAATTAAATATTGGGCCATTATTACCTGTGGAATACTGAAGGAGTTTAGTAGTTTTACAACCATGTCTGTGTGTGTTATTTATCACTCTTAATTAGATGTAGTTGTGCTGTGTTTTTCCTCATTGTGCGCTAATGCATTCATTATGGGCAGCAGTTAAACTGAATCACAGCAACACAGAATGGGAATACTTTGAAGGGTCTGCTTAAACTGTTCAATGTTCGTTGACCGATTCCCAACAGAATGTCTACAATGGTAGGCCCATGCTTCGGCAAAGTCCTTATAGGCAAGTCTCGCCACTCGGCAACGATCTTTTAACTTCTGGACTTTTATTTAGCAAGTACTCAATGGCATGATCGTTGGGACACGTATACGATCATGTTCTTCCAACTGTCACCTTTGGCGTTTCAGCATTCTCCCAGAGAGCTCCATTCAAAGTGGCATGTCTCCTCTATATAACGTCTCTGAGTGGCATGTCTCCTCTATATAACGTCTCTAAGTGGCATGTCTCCTCTATATAACGTCTCTGGCTTTGGCTTGGGTTTTGTTGTGTTGCCATACTTAACTATTCCTTTAGCGTGTGTATGAACTTGCGAGTTAGTTACTTTTTTTTCATAGTCTCTGTGTGGATTGAAGCCCTAAAGATCGTGTTCGTGACTTATGGCTTACAGGCTGAAATGAGGCAGGTGTTGAAAAGTGAAACATCAGTTTCCTCCTGCTAATTAAACTGATTTGTAACATGTCCTTTAGATTTGTGTCTCTGTCGGTATTCACTCACGTCTCGCAACTTATCTCATCTGAATGAGGCGGGAAAAGTAAAGTGTCTCCATCTTAATTTGGATATCACACTGTGATGAGAGAGCCGGCGTGGCAATTCAAGTCTCCTTGAAAAACGGAAATTAACTGAAAATTGATGTACATTTAAAAGCTGGGAAGGAAGTATGATAATTAAAATGAACTACTTATTAGCGGCATTAACCAAGAATTCTTCTACCCCTGACCCAAGACCCCTACGAAGAGGGAAGTGGAATAATTGAGGTGAATGTATTTTATTTCTGAAATGATAGATGCAAACTTATTATTTCATAATGTCTTTATATTCTTCACTACTAGTTTCCTCTAGAATAACATCCCAAACCTATAGCCTAATACTGGAGGAGAAATATTTTCCACTTGTCTTTTTTTCTGAGTGAAAAAGCTCTGAAAATATTTCAATATTTCTTTGGTGAAAGATTGTGCCTTGAGAGGTGCAAAATAAATTGCTCTAAATCTGCAGTTGACTGTAGTATGATCTCTATGAATGCAGTCGTGGCATGATTTTGTTCCATTGTTAACCCCCGCCCCGCCATAAAAAAAGGAAAACGCCAGGCACTATATTATGCCAGCTCATTCCCCCCCATTTTTTCGTCTCAATCCAGGCTGAGTTGCTCTACTACAGCATATTTCCTTTTCCTCCACAATCTAGTTTAGACTCCTACTGCATCTGGCCATCGTCTCCAACCCTTAACTCTCTCTCTCTATCTCGCTGCGCCCTATAGCCGGCTCCGGGGTTGAGTTATTAATGCCTGGGGAGGCAGTGAGATGATTTCATTGCGTATTCAGGTGTGGGGATGGATGGCTTTCAGACGCAGCCAGGGAAGTGCCGAGGAGGAGAGCCTCTGTGGGGAATAAATATACCTGTCGCTTGCTGATGCATTGGCCCGCACTCGCCGCAATGCAAATCAGCCACTCTCGTTCTCCGTAACTACCTCTGGTATTAGTCTCCTCCTTCCTATTCCCACCTGGCTGGCATCCACACACTCAGTCACCACTCCAACCCCCCCAAAACCCCGAGTGCGGGGTTCTCGAGTGTGGAGTGGCTTCTACTCCTTGGCAATGCAGAAACCCTCGGTGTTGCTTCTTCACGGGCGTTGATGACACCCAGAGCATCGGAGGCACATCTCTCGCTGTATCTCCCCCGACGATGGCTCTTGTGGTCTCGTGGTCCCTGCCTCTCTTGGAGGCCAGACAATTAGGACCGAGGGTGGATGTTCAGGTTGGTTTGTGCAGAAGCACGCCTGTGTCACGGTTGCTTATTTGACCGACGGCCGTAACAAAAAACATTCATTTTTGTTGTGTTTAGAGGGGGGGGGAGGGAGGGGGAGAGAGAGAGAGAGAGAGAGAGAGAGAGAGAGAGAGAGAGAGAGAGAGAGAGAGACGGCTGTTAGTCATTTCTTTTCATCTTCTTTTTCTTATTCTCTATCTTTCCCCAGTTTGTTATTTAGTGGCATTCTTTAAATTCATCCAAGTGGAAATTTTGCGTAGTCGTATCACTTCATATTAGCCAAGGCCAGTGTCAGCGTGCTTATGTTGCATGTAAATTCCACGGATAAGAAGAGACTGTAACAATATCCACTGTGTGGTGCTTACACCCTAATTAGCTGTAATGGCAGAGGATGACACAAACAAAAGGGAAGCTACCAAGGGGCAATCTTTTAAAGCTACGCTTGAAAACTGTGAGAGGTATTGTATCTTCTCCAACACCTTTATGGTATCTCTCTACCGCTGAGGTCTCTCACACAGGACCGTCCTGTAATTATTCACCGTGCTGGAGACACCATATAATGAGCTGTTCCACAGCGCTATAGAACATAGCAAGACTAGGTATAGTGATAGATGCGGCAAGTGGCGTTGTCTTCGCCCGTGACAGATGAACCGCGTCTCTCCGGTGTTTTCTGAGGAGTTGACATTCCTGGGCGGGCGCGTGCACGGCCTTGGCAATAGGCCGGCCTCCCTCCCTCCTCGGGATTATGGGGCTTTTGTACGAGGAGGGGGTGTGGGGGTGTAGGCAGGCTTCATTTAGAGAAGCAGCGGGGAATAATATAGCAGCAGCGTTTGGATGTGTCAGGTCCCATATCTCTGGCTGTTCTATTAGAAATAGATCCCAGTGCGGGACAATTAACCCCGCAACCTAACTGCAGATCTGTGCAGTAACGGCCCAGCGTGGGGCGATAAATCAAACTAAGGGGGACAGACTTGCACCCCCCTCCCCCCGCCCCTCTCGTCATTCCCATCCTCCCGCCCCTTCCTTCCCTGTGGGCTGGCTGCGGATGCCTTCCATGGCCTGACAACATGACAGGAGATCTGCTCGAGGTCTCGTCATGTTCCTATTATCGCCAAAGGTAAAAGAGTGATTCAACGGAGGCTATAGTGGACAAGAGCACTGATGAATTAATAGTTTGTGTTTAGGAAATGAAACAAGCCAAGCCTTCTTCCATTCAAACAAAGCTCCACGGCTTCATACACCCAACTGGTTCGTAGTGAATATCTTCTGAGAAAAGAAAGCCGTGAAGCGTGGCCACACAATGGTTCTGTTGGCCAATTTGCTTCCCAACTGCCATTGTCGTTCACATTGAGACCATTTGTTTAATGGCAGATTAGAGCAGAGAATTAGCAAGCCGTAAAGCTGTAGACCATGGGGGTCACCTTCTGGACCAACCCGTGGTTATGTCCATCATCCGTCTCTGTCCCGCTACAAGCTATAGTAGCGATGGCTCCGGTCACACTCCAGGGCCATTCTAGGGCCCAATCCCATTTCTCATATTTACCCCTACCCATTGTAACTTCGTTCCAAGGGGCAAATATTCCCCTACGAAATGGGACAACACTTCCAAGAACCAGACCGTCATCAGTAATCGAGAGTGTTTTTACCGGCTTTTAATATTATATATATTATATAAAATTTCCATAATGCTATTATTATGGCATTTGCAATAATGTTACCCATCACAATGACATCTACGGTACGGTATCTGATGGGGAGACTGAAACATTACTTGATTAGCAAGCTAGCATAGATAATCAGAACACCAGTGGGCTTGGTACAACCGGTAACTATCTCTTTTTTTTTAATGAAGAAAAACTAATAGCTTACAATGAAATTACATTAAACTAAGGTAATACAATGATTTTCATAATTTTTTAATCTTTAAAAAGCGGAGAAAATACTTACATTTGTGGGTTTATTTAGTCAGTTGAGCAGCCATTATGCCGGTAATTCACATTACCGAACGTATCCAATGTATCAAAGCACTTCGTTTGGAGTGTGCCTGTGAAAACACTCAGTTTGAAGGGCTATATAGCCCTAACACTTCGCCCTAGCCCTCGATCCAAACAAGAATTGGGACGCCCTGAACTCACAAAATGGAGGGTTGGGGCTAAGAGCTAGGGGCAAGGGGTGAAATGGGATTCAGCCTATCTGTCCGCTGTTGGCTTTTTATTCTCCCACCACTGGGTTAACATGAGATATGGCAACAGCGCTGATGAGAGCACATTATTCAGGACCCAACGGTCATAAAAAGCCACAAATATTAAAAGTAATTTGAAATAATGAGCATTTCTGGCGCATGTTACAGTTACAGCATGTGGTTTTGTTTTATAATAATCACAGCATTCCTCAAAAGTCTGTTCTTTCCTCTTTATTACTGTTTATAGATGTATGTGGTGTGTGTGTGTGGAACATGTTGTTTGAGGTGGAATTCTCTGAAGTGGGTGCATGTGTTTTATGGCGGGAGAGCCTATTTGTGTGGCTGGAGTGCAAATTGCATTGTGGCAGGCTGTTATTAATCTGTGTATGGGCGAGGGGTTGAGTGGAGTATAGATGGCTGTCTGTCATCTGTCCTGTATTCAGTAATGGGAACCGGTTCAGAGGTGGACTTGTGTTAAAATGCGGACCGGGTGAAGTACAAATACACACATAACACCAGATGACCACAATGGCATGGCCGCCACAGAAAAATTGCCCAAATTGGGTTCTGCTCAAGGGGCACACACTGAAGTGCCAGCATCTGCAGTTCCGTGAATGGCCACTTGAGGCCGGTTCCAAAAACGGGGTCGTTGCCCTTTTGGTCCAACTTTATTACTTTATAATCAGATAAAAACATGTTTACTTGGCCTGGTACAAACAATGTCTTTGATCTCTATAGCTAGCTCTGTAACTGTGCAGTTACTTACAGGTGGACATAAGTATTGCAATGACGACGACGGCCAGATCCAGCACAGCTTGAGCTTCACGCTAGAAATTCCACGGAGGACGTGTACTTATAGGGTCTCTGGTTCTACCGTGTTTCGACCTTCACAATGTGGTTTGGAATACTGTATGTGAATGAGGCCTGATTCAGTTAGGCTTTAACCCTCCCACTGTCCTAAGGCATTTCAGCAGACTAGCAGCAGGGGGAGCAAACCGCGGAATGTCATATGTCCGTATTGTGGTTGCTGCCCGCTACTGACAAGTGCACCGGGTCATTTTGACCCATAGGACAGCGCGAGGGTTAAGGAGACACTTTGAGGACAATTCGTATTACTAATACTAGGGAGGGAGTTATGCATCTCAACGATGCGTACAAATAGCCTGGGAAAGTTGTGGATTGACCTTCCGGCTGGTAAAATGCAAGCCTATCCTGATCTAGTTGGTTTGACCCAGTGGGGGTGAGGAGATTGTAATGTGAGGGATTTATAATATGACGCCTATTTTGAAACTTACATTTTTTTTTATCGTCTTTAATACAATGTGTATGGTTGTTCATTTTTTATGCTTTGTTATTACGCTAATAAAATAAACCTGTGGCGTAATCTGTTTGTAACACAAACCGCTTCCCCTCTTCCCTCTGTCTTCAGCAGCAGGCTGCACCTTCGACGAGGACTCGGACCCCAGTCTGTGTGACTTCACCCAAGGGGAGGAGGATGACTTTGATTGGCAGCTGTACCGGACCCACAATTCACCGCACGCCTCTGCTGACCTCCTCCGAGGTCAGTGTTCGGTCCTCCTGATCCACCGTCCCCCAGTTCTACAGACGTGGTGCTGTAGTAATACAGCTCTGTGCATGTGGCATAGGTCTCCTTATTGCCGGACCCAACACACAATATTAGCTGTGACTCATGGAACGGATTAGAATGGCAGTTGATTAAAAAAAAATAAAATAATAATTTTAAAGGTCTTTTAATATGTTTTTCCAGTTTTTTGGTAAATTGTGTACTCTGAAGGGGCCTGCACAGGTCATTTTGCAAGTTATTGCAAAATGTCATTAGTGATGTAGGGTGACACTTAAGAGACCAGGACCGCTCCATTTCTGCTCCCACAGAAATGCATTACGTTGCTCTATCTTTGTTTGTATCACTAATATCTTTCAGTCTAGGGCCCTGCTTTTGAGCCCGAGGCCGATGTGCCCCGACTTATTTATGCCCCTCGGGCCGGGCTTCGGGCCCATTTTCACGTCAGTTCACACGCGGGCCGGCTATTAGGTTTCTCCTCCTTTCTCTTCATCACTTAATTAAAAGAATCTATGAGAAGTTGATGATGGTAAAACAAACAGAAGACGTTATATAGACGCTGTGATCAACGCCAATTATGAAGTGTTTGGTGTTGGTGCGCTCGTTGTTTTACATTGGGGCATTTCTTTGAATCCTGTTTTAGAACTCAAGAAGGCACAGACACCGCCCCACAATGCGTGGCCGTGAGGTGAATCAAGCGCCAGTGAAGCCTTTGTAATTTTCTCCGCTTACAGATATATCTTTGACTTTGATGACAGACGGAAAATCGCAAAGATTTGTACGATGGCTGGTAGAAAGTCCTAGTTTAATTGCTAGCGTGCACTGATCAATTTATATAGCCGTTTGTGCAGCGTGCATGCTCCACGGATTTCATGCTCATGCAGTAACTCATCATGATTACAAATGTAAGATAGGCTACTGTTCATCTCACTGAGAAGAGTACATGGCTTTATTTTAATCAAACTGATTCTGTCCTGCTAAACGTATTTCACCTATATGCTGCATTGGAAACGTAAATGCAATGAATGCGAAACAAAAGGCACTCTTAAAAATAACTTAACTATTAGTGGTTAATGAATTATCATGACGGTCATCTTGACGGATCGAGAATGTCTACCGCAAACAAACGTAGGTTACAGGCTGTGTAATGGGGAAGGGGGGAGAAGATAAAAAAAAAAAAAGCTCAATTCGGGCTCTTGCCGAGAATTCTGTTAAGCTGTCGGGCCTAGATTTGACACCCGTGCAGGGCTCCATTCCTGTCCTTTAAGTGGGCGTGGACAGTTGGAAACTGGAATAATATGATACCCTTTGAAAGAAAAGGATAACAGCTCTGTCTGATCAATCAATCAATTAATTGGTTGATTTATTTCATTATCGTGCCACACACCAACATCGGTGCCCAGCCAAGAAATGTCCCAGTGGAAATAACCCATTGTGTCATGCAAGTCATGCAAATTAATGCCATTCAGTTTGTGGTCCGCACATAAGGACTACACACAATGTGCAAATCAACCTTGAGGTGTCCTGCATTCATAACTCATCAGATGTAATGAAGCATAACCACTATCTGCTATGTGCTTTCCCTGGAGATGGTTTCTTGTTAGGCAGGCTCACACAGGGCTAAAGGAAAGCGTTCTATACTGGTCTATACTGGTGGTTGCCACATGAAGATGGAATGCCTACTGCTCTACTACTATCAGTGACCAAAATGCACACATTTGAATAGCAAAAAGAGCTCTGCATTAGGGATGGGCACAGGTGCTCGAGTGCTCATCTGTGACAGCAATGCTCGATCATACTTTTTCATGATCGATGATGACAATGAAAAAATAAATGGCTGAATTAATTAAATTAATCTCTCAATTTAATTAAATAGGCTATGTAACGTGATGTAACATTTTACTGCAATCGTCTAGCAGGTAGTCTGGAAACAAACAACTCAACATCGCCGTAGGTTTGATTGATGCAGTCTGACCAAACAGAACGCAGGTTTGTTCCTATCCATGGTTCCTATCTGCGCGCTGCCATTTTATCCAACAAACAATACTTTCCGCCTGTCATCCCATCGACATCTCAGTTACACTTTCAATTGAATCGTAACTTTATGAAAATTCAGTTCTTACCATTTTCTGAAACCGGGAAAACTGCAGCTTATTCGATGGATTATTTGGATAAAAACTGAAAGATCACGGACGTACATCCAAACACATGGCGTGTGTTTTAAGGTAATACACGTACCGCCATCTCTCTTTTTTCTCTCTCACTCCCTCTTGTTCTGCATGCTGCTTCTATACGGTATCCTAGTATTGTGTTTGTATAGGGTTACTAGTCCCCCCCCCCCCCCTTCCCGTGAATAGAAGTACTCGAGCACTCGCTCGGTTTCTCCGTCAGGTACTCGAGCAGTCAAAATCACCAAAATGCACCTCCCCAATCTGCCCGCTGGTTATTTTTTCTCTATAAATATAAATCTGCTGTTCACACACAGCAGAATCAGATCATGTTCATACAGAACATAAAGGGATAATGTGGCGTCAGATGTTCGATGATGAGGTACAATAAACGATACCCAGTATTATGTATATTGTGTATATTATGTAGAAAATGATATTTACCCTTACAGATTTTCTCAGGCAGCTGGAAGTCTAATGAGAAAATGAAAGCTGTATGAAGCAAATGGAAATGTTAAAACAATTTAATTAGAAGTTGATTTGCATTATAAACGGTGGGGAATCCTCTCACTTGATAGGAAAAGTTTTCATGTGCGTTTCATGAGCATTTAATTTTAGGTGTAAAATTCCATTCTAGTTCCAGTCTGTATACATATATTCATAACTTGGCTAAGGCTAAACTATTTAACTGCATCCCATTCACCTTCCTATAATCAGCATTCCAGTCAGAATCTGCCAGGTAATTCAGGGCAGGCGACGGGATAATTAATACTTTTCCCTTAGGGTTTAATTAAAACTTACCGCTGTGTCAAATGGCATTTACAGCAACCCTGGGCATTCACTGAAATGGAATAGCACAGGTGGAGAGACAGGTACTATATTCTACACATGAAGGGTTCACAGGGTGTTCTGGGACCCTACTTGGTATCGACCTGTATCGAGGAATGAGAGACGTATATTCAATGCAATGTCTTTGCTTTGCTTTCAAACTGCGCACACAGTGTGTGTGTTGATAATGTCATTCACCTGTATTCTAAATGCCATTGTATAGCGAGAGCAGTATCCTACACTTGACATTCTCAGTATTAATTAATGTTAATATTATTTACTGTAGATATTGGCACTGGACTGCCTAATCCTACTTTTGCTGACATCTGACGCCATGTCAATATAGGACTTTCATGATCTGCTGTCTCGTCAATCAAGGTGGTGGTGGGGGGGTAACTTGTGCTTTGAGATAAGACTATTTACAATGGACTGATATTAACTTTCTGGGGCTGAGAAATTGGTGTCCAGGGAAGATTAGTAAACACAGCTGAGATACCAGCTCGAGGCTCCCAGGAGAAATTAGGGACCACATCCCCCCACGAAAGGGAAAATTGTGTGCGATAAAATTCTGCGAGATATTATAATTTCCATTTTTTTATCTCATTGTATTTCATTAAAAAAAAAGAAGTATTTATTAGATGCCTAGCTGTTTGTAATCTTTGAAGTTCATTCTAATGAACTTCAAATTAGCATGGCAGGTTGTTTTTGACCTTGTGGAGCCGAACTTGGTCTGGACTGTACAAAAGTAGCACTTTGTGAGAGAGACGTTCATTAGTGCACAAACGTTCTGCGTGTGTTTTTAATATTCATAGCAGGGAGAAGGAACAGCCTTCAGGTGTTCTGCATGTAAGAGACGGCAATCAGAGGTGCCGTTTGAGAAGCCAGAAGGTTTCTCTGTCCTCTAAGGAAACAAGTGTGTATTTTAGTGCTATACCTATAAAAGGCCTGCCAAGGATGTTCCACTGCTCAGCAATCAGTATTGATAATTAAATACCATTGCTAATAATTAGCATATTTTAATAGCATTGCTGCGTATTAATCTCTTCTACATCTTTCCATTCAATGAATAACTTCTACAGTATTTGTCCAGTTACACATGGAAATGTAAGCCTCCGTTATACAGTACAACCTGTCCTGTACTAGTAACCCTTTGAATCAGCCTGTCCTTTCAAATATCACAGTCTCCAGTTGAATAGAATCTCAAGTTTGCGTTTGGTAAGGAGTTAAATAAAGCATGGCTCTGAGCGTTGGGTTGAGGTCAGAGCCCGGTTCAAAGGTCACGTCATTCTGTAGCCTTCAGCCGAATAGAATAATCTTTACAGGGGTCATTTCTACAGTGCAACACAAAGTCCTTCATTTGAATCACACTCACACACACCCACCACCAAGAAAAGTCACATCTTTCTGTTATTAGCGGCCACCGCTACACCCTCCCTGGCTTCAGCCACACAATGTAGAGTGTGTGTGTGTGTGTGTGTGTGGGTGTGTGTGTGTGTGTGTGTGTTCCATTTAAACGCTCATCCTCCTGAACACATGAGTAAGACCAAAGGAGATGTTTGGTTAGTAATAGTATCAGAGCTGACCAGCTTCTCTCAGGTGGTTAATGCTCTATATCAGATCTCCCCATTTGAATGTACGCTCGAGTAGTTTGGATTCGGATCAATTTGCGCCGATTTTGTAATTAGTTTCCTCGTTGGGAGAGATGATCTACTAATAGGGAGACATGGTTTTCATTGACATATTTTGTGTAATTGCAATACCATTGAGGTGGAATTCATGTATCATGTCAGCATTCACTTTTACTGTGACTTTGTAGTCAATTTCTTTTGGATAAGCTTTTTTTTTTTTTTTATTGAGGCAAAGACAAACAAGCTCGCCAAGCTAAGGAGGGAAAAACAACACGCAAAAGGCAGTTACTCAGCTATCACGCTGTGCATTCATCATCCATTGCCAGCATTTTGAAAAACATGATGCACCCAAACTGGTTTTGACTTCTTTGTGCAATCTTTTTCTCCAATTTTTGCTGCTTGATGTATGGTGAATTACAGTTGAGAACTACCGTACATGCCAGAGCTCAGGCAAATAAAACAAGCCATGGCACACTTCTGCAAATGCCACATCTCTTGGTTGGCTATGGTTGATGATTTGGAGCTGTTTAACTGAAAGCCTTAGCTCGGAAATGAGGAACCATTGCTCTGTGGTTTTCATTTCAAGAGATATGTTTAGGCAGTGAAAAAGAGTGTGGGTATAAATTCCAAGACCAGAAAAATGGTTTGGAAATAGATGGCGCTTGAAGCCATGGTTGAATAAATGTTAATATAATGGTTTAACAACATGTTGGAGTCATGGGAAAGCTTGCTTTACACTTCAAGGCTAAAATCACACAGTGATAAAATAGACGAGATAAGATAAAGGGCTGCGTAGTGTGTGCAAATGCATTTAGTCTTATTCTGAGAGGTAATGAAACCTTTTTTTACGTGTTCGTGTTTGAAAGGTATATTTATTCACCTCTGGGAAAACTCCTTGGTTCAAGATGAATAGGACCGTATGTAGTAATCACAAAGGTCCTGCATGCAATCTCTAGCATCTCCATGAGAAATATAGCCTCCTCAGCTGAACCTCAAACATTTGACCTAATTAATTTCTAATGATCTTGAGCCCTCGTTTCCTCGTTTGCATGAGGCAAAAAGACGAAATAACATAAATTACATCGGCTGTGAAATTGTTACCAGCCACTGGAGCGAATTCAAACGTGAACGTTGAACGTTGACAATGACAAGAGTGTGTCTCAAATTGACCTCTAACCTCTAAGTGCAGTGTGGAACATTTCCCTCTTGAAGAATAAAAACATCTAAAAGGAATATATTCCCTTTTTATTTTTGTCCAGAAGCCTAGTTGGAGACAATTCTGAAATTCTGAAATGTGTATACTGTATTATGACGGGGTGTCTCCAATTCAAGGGGAGCAGTTTTTTGTTATATAAATGTTAATTTGAGAATAAAGGGAGCAGTTATTACCCACCTTATGGATTCACTAAGAATAAAACCACAGGTGGAATTGAGACACATGATACAGCTGCATTCTGTTAGCTGCAGGTCGTGATTACTGTCAGTTTAAAGAGATGACTGGAGGGCTTTTACTCTGAAGGCCTCATTGTAAGGACATAATTGAGTTACAGGCAGCACCTTTAGCTTCACAGCCAGTCTCTCTCTCCCTTTCTCTCTCTCACTCTCACACACATACTGGTCTTTGACTAAATGAATAATGAATGATTGATGTAAACAGGACATTTTATTAAAATGGCTGCGTGGGTGGAAACAGAAAGCCTCTGATGTACAGTTAGAAGGAATTGTGGAAAAAAACAAAACAATTTGACATAAGTTATTCTTAGCGTAGCTGCAGTAAAATTGTAGCGAGGGTGTTGTTAATATTACCCACAATTTAAGATTGACTTGACGGAATGGAGCGACATTCGAGGAAGCTGCAGATTTAAGACTGTTAGACTACCATATGTTTGTTTTCTTTATTAACATTTATTGCCAGGCTTATAAATATTGACTGCAGTGAGTGGACGAAGAAGGGAACATTTAGTCTCGGTCACTGTGTTGCTCGGAAGTCATAATATTTACAGCTCACGTCTGGGTTCCAGTCGTTGCTCCCTGCGCTCTGTAAACCTGAAGGCGAAAGCTTATCTGTGCGTAGAGCACCTAAATGTACATGAAAGACACCTTTATTGCCCACTGGCTTGGAAATATTGAAATAAAACCATGAAATATTTCACATTTTATTCCTTCTCCTAGTTATGATAGTATTGCCCCCCCCCCCCTCCCCCGACAGTAAGTGATTAATAGAATACTAATGTTTGCCGTGCACATGGCTGGTGTTGTTATGTCTTAGTGTGTAATGAGGGATACTCGTAAGCGCTGGAGGAGTTCAATACTTCTTTGCGCTGCTGTACTGTTCTTTGTTCAGCTTTTGCTCCGCAGCCCACATTGGATATTTGCATTTCAGCGGCATGTTGACTGACCGTGATAAGTGGTAAGCCTCTGCTCTGAGTATTCTGAGTGGCCCGGGCATGGAGGATGTATTACAATGCTTACCAGTAGGCTTTCAGCTTGATTAATTGATAGGAATGCAGAAAGAAATTATAGAAATGCTCTCTAACATCTGATTCAGCTACCTTCAGGGTGGATTAAATGAAATTTTAATGAGCTCTGCAGGGAAATTGGGTTACTGCTGTGGCTAAGAATGGGATATAATAATTAATAGTATATAATAATTTATTATATGAAAAATGTGCTGCTTTGGCTAACATGCTTCATTCTAAGATTTATATAAGATTAACCAGGCTCAGCGCATCATATCAAAGTCTTTTCCTTTCCCATTAATGCAGCTAAAGATTTCCAATAGCCTCTAACATGACTATACTATAGTGCTGATTAACTTGTGTTCAGAAATATTAGGCTATAAAGGTTATTAATTACACACTGCGTGACAAATATTAGCAAATATAATACATTTCTGTACTGTATATCAATAGCGAACCGTGACCCTCAAAATTTGCCTAAAGTACGCCATCAGAAGCGGTGATCTTTAACGGTTGCCTACGTGTAACCACTGACTGCTATATAGTTAATGTTAACCTCACACACATGCACGCCAAGTGCATTCAATACAGTATAGCCTGGTCTACATATTTGCCTAATGTACAAAATATTGTAAGTGTAATGTTTTATCAAAAAGCTAGAGCTTAGGCATAGATTTCTACAAACACGCAAAACAAACTTGCCTGTTGCTTCCACATCTGACAAGCAACAATCTCGCCAAACAGACCAAGCATCTTAAATTATTAACTAACAACAACTAGAAAGAACAACAATTTAAACCGTTGTCTCACGTAGGTGGTCCTTACCTTTCATTTATCTTGATTCTTTATAGCCTAGTAATATCGCTCCGTCAAGTCCTACTGTACCGGTAGGTAAGCTATGGTACGGTAGCCTACCACAATTTGTTTGGCGGTAAGCACAGCCTGCTTGTCACAATCAACTCACAACACAGCAGCATAATTCACAATTGGGGTATTCTGAATTAGTCGAACGATGTTCAAATCTTTACAGAATGCCTTCGATTGCCTTTGATTCTGAGTTTAAATGTGAAATGTTAGTAAGCTGCTGCTTACTAACATTTCACGTTTCAGAATCAAAATAATTGTATTGTATAGTTTATAAATCAATATAATATATATTATGTTGGGCCTTCACTGAATACCTCGATGGCCCTGAGGGTTTCCCAGTGCTGTATATACTATACAGTATAGCAATATTATAATAGCTAGAAAAGTTTTCCACATGTAGAAATACAGTATCCAGAACACTTACGTAATATTGAGTATTGTATGCTGGAGTTTAGACCATTTTTTGTTTTCATAAACTGCATCTTGATCAAAAGAATATACAATGATTACTGTATATTTTCACATAAGTCATATCTAATGTTTCACAACCTGAAGAAATGTCAATTTAACATATAGTCAATAATGACAGCCCACATTGATTGGCATGGGATGTTATGTATGGGCTAGAAATTAAGGGGTCTTGTGCCATGCATGAATCAATGTGTCCTATTTTTTTTAGCAAAGTGACTACATCTTTATTATGTGTCAAACTAAATGTATAATTCAAGAGCATGTTTATTATGAATAAATGGATGTTCCTGTCATTTCTATGCAGTTGTTTATTCGAAATACAGTGAATAAATACTGTAGTAGATTTAAATACCGCTTTTTACTGATGTGGTAATTATTCCCAAAGCACTTGAGTCAAAGAAATTAAAGTTCAAAACTTGAGTCACTTTCGTTCATTGAAATTCTATGTGGAATCCATCCCTATTAAGCACAGCATTTAGTTTGCTACAGGGTCAAAACTGTGCATTTTATTATCTCCAACTTGCTGACTTGCTGTTGGAATGGCATTACTCTCCTGTACAGTATGCTTTATTTTCATTGTAAGGTTGGCAGTTTTTGCTTAGAGGGAAGGTTGGTGGAGGATAAAACCAACATTCTTGCATTCTCTTCTTGGAGATTTACCACCACCTGCTTATACATGCAGCCCACATCAGACCACAATCCCACTGGGACACTGGCCATACTGTATCTTGAGGCGTATTTAAAATGGCATTGCACAAACACACCTATTTTCTCTTGTACCCCTTTTACAAACAGTGTTTAAATAGGTGTTATTGGAAAAACCACCAAAATATAAAATCTATAAATTAATTAATCTATCGTGCAGTGAGTCTCTTAACAGGAGTGCATAATCATCTTCTCAGGCTCTGCCGAACTTTATTATTCTCCAATGTGGTGGTGGCTCAGTGGTTAAAGCAGGTCAATTTGTTATCAAAAAGTCCGTTTGTTCGAACACCGTTGCCTCATGGCCGAGTGTCAAAGTGTCCCTGAGCAAAACATCTAACCCTAATGGCTCCCTGTGGTTGGAGGACGCCTTATGCTTTGTCTAAGTGGCTTGAAGAGAGAGTTGAGTGTCTCTTTGAGTGGCCTTAAAAAAGCGGTCCATTTACCATTCACACATAACAAGATCATATTGCGTTCCTTATTATCAGCATTTGGTCGGACCGTCATCACCCTCGCGTCTCCCAGGAAATCAGGAGGAGGTGACCGACACAGAAGATGTGGCCCCCTCTTCTGTTTCTTTCCTGCTGCTTTCATTCTTTCACTTGCTTTCAGGTGCAATCTAATTCAGCAGTATTACCATAATAACTCTCGTTGCACACAACATGCTGTCAGTAATTGATATGTAGGCATCGCTCCTGGGTGGTGCCATTTGCATTTAATCGCGTTAACTGATATGATAATGAATGTGAAAGGCCTGATGCAAGCAGAATGGCTAGCTGGAGATGGATGGATATTTGAATTATACACAAGAAGTCATAAATTATATGAGGTCTCTCAGTGGTCCACAACTCTTCATCCTGTGGCGGCTTGTCCTATAAAATACTGGAATCCTCCAGTACGTGTACGCTCTACTGGCAGGGTTGGACAATATGGGTAAAATATTTGTACCGTTTTTCAAGATTCACGTGGGTCAGTATTGCATTACAAAGGCAGGTTAGGTTATGGTGGACAACTCCCAGCTGAACGGTCCTGGGTTCAGTGGTAAATGGACTGTATTTATGTATTAGTGCCTTTCTCAACCTACCGGCCACTCAAAGCATGTGGCCTCACATTCACCCATTCATACACCGATGGTGGAGTCATGGAGAGCGCCATCCAACCACCGGTGTCTTGCTAAGGGACATTTGATGAGGGAGACGGCGGGGATTCAAACCAGCAACTTTTCGCCCCACTTTGCCCACTGTGCCGCTGCCAGCAATCCCTGATGCGCCCGGCCCACCTGTCAGAACCCTTGAGCAAAATGCAGATGTGAGCGGTTTGCCACTTTGTTTATGCTCCTGTAACCAGAGGTAGGGCTGTGTAGACGTATCGGATTATTTTTTCAACATGCACAGAGAACAGTAAGATAGCAAAATAATATAAATAAAATAAAAAATATTTAACTTTAGTAGTATGCGGCATGTAACAACAATTGACTACTTTGAATACTCTTGTTACCTTGGTGTCGTGAATATAGGTTATTACAAATTCACAGTAGTGATGGTTTATCATATGGGCCACCGATAAATTATTTCCCTCCCTGTGTGAATGACAAAGTTGGACTGGCTAAAACCTGCAGTGGCCAAAAATGGAAGTGTGACCAAAGGAATTATTAAGCTCATATGGTGAAGTGACATTACGTATATGAGAGTCTGGCTCTAATTGCTTGTCTGCTGACCTTCTCTATGTCGTTAACCAGGGCACACGTGATCATCATCTCAGGCCCCACCAAACTTTATTATTCTGCACTAATACATATGAACATCATATTGTCTTAATGAGATTTTATGAAAGACTGGTATAAAATGGGCAGTTAGAGTGGGAACAGGGGTAACAATAGCTATAATTAGCCCTTGACTCCATTTTGACTCAGTGAGTTTTTGTTCGACTATAGCTGCTTTGGTCTGGAACATGGTATCAGTAATACTGAGTCATCAGTTAGAAATTATCTTTTTTTTTATTTCTTATTCCACCAAGCAATGATTTTCCCTTAATACACTACACTTAATACAGTTTACTGTACAGTTTACACTTAATACAGTTTACAGTATTAAGTGAATTTGCATTGTGAAAACGTACCGCTTGACACCACATTTCAAACTTCTCTACTGCAATATGTTGGCTTGCTTCATACCATATTATTCATCCTCTAATGTGAGCGCTGTCTTTCTTTGTCCTTGTAGCCAAACTATTTTTTAATTTAAAATGTCTGTCAGTGGGACTCCAGCAGTGTTTTGTGTGTAGTAAGAAATGACATTCACCAGCAATGTTGGTACAGATAATGTTTGACTACTGCTCTGTAAATGTCAAGCTACAGGATGGAGAAGTCAATGAAATAGGAGGTAAAAATAATCTCTGAGATCGTGTTCATTTGCATGATTATCTTTCTATTATTGTCCACGATTGTGTTCTTCAGTACCTCATTCAACAATGTTTTGCAGCAATTAAACACTGTGAATAACAATAATCTGGCAGCTCTGTTGAGAGCGTTACCACAGCTGAATGTGCCTGTCACAGCCACGGTTTGACGTCTCACAGCTGCTGTAAAACAAACAGAATATCCTTAGTCACCAGTCACACAGTCAGAAGGGTCGCCATCTCCCCTGTGTTGTCAACGGTCGACCGCGAGGAGCGCGCGAGTCTCCGAGGAGCTCTTGCAGGCTGCTACTTCTAATGACTGCCGGGGTTTCTCTTGCTAGTAGCAGATTGAGGCCATTTGCTTAGGCGGGAAAGGGTGGCGTACGCGAAGCTGCAATGCTGGATAAAGATTGTTGATGTTTGAACTTCACTATCGCCACGGCTAGGATAGTGTCGTTCGGTGCAGTCTGTACCACTTTGTTTGTGTTCCCAGTTAAAGAGCCAGGGCTGTGTGGAAGCACTGGAGGGACACAGAAGGGACAGCTATCGGACCGTGGGGAGATATTTGTACCGTGAGTACTAATCAGTGACACTTGAGTGTCACTGACTCCACCTTTAATACGAGGCAATAGGAACATGACCGATGTGTCAGGATGAAGGGGCGCATGTGGGCGAGCACGTCCGCTCACATGTGCACACCCACATGCACAATATTTAATTTAAAACTTAATTTTTTTTTTTTTTTGCAGTAAAAATGGTAAATAAATAAAAAACTGCATAAAAACTCTGTGGTGGGGTTTATTACAACACCGCAATAAGGAGGAAGTTGTGGCTGCCTCTGTGGGGGGCTGTCATCCTGTCACCTTGCTGGGGGCCATGCGCTCTACAGAGGACCATAGAAGAAGACATAATCGTAACTTCAGAGGAAACTCATATTCTTTTATAACCTTTGCTTATAATGTTCTTCTCAGTGCAGCAACGACAGGGAGCGCGACTCGATGGAAACGACACCTTCAGCGCGGCTTTGTCATGTGCGGTGACGCACCGTCGTGGGGGGTCGTAGGGGTATAAGTGTGTGATGTGCATCGGCCTGTCCCATGGGTGCTCCTGCCAACAGCTGCCACACATCGCTTAATCGCCTAATTTGTTTAGAGACGTCATCACCGTCCAGGATAACGTGCACGCACGCACGCACGCACACACGCCCATCCTCACGCACACACCCTCGCACACACATGCACATTTCATAGCCAGCTAATTTACTCTCTCTCTCTCTCTCTCTCTCTCTCTCTCTCTCTCTCTCTCTCTCTCTCTCTCTCTCTTGCTAACTCCTTCCATCTACTCCATCTTTTTCGGGGCTGTTTCACACCCAGAGCGGGTGTGAAATTGAGAACGAGATGACACAGCAGTTCTGTTCCTGAGCGAGCGCGCACAGCGGTGCATTATAAACGTCTTCCCACTTTTGACTCGGAGAGTAGACTGCGATCTCCTCCGCCGGTCCCCTGGAGAGGCAGACGGCACTGCTGCCTTGAGCAGAGCAGAGCTGAGGTGCCTTCACCTCCCCATCCCCCCTCCCGTTTGTACTCATGGCTGTAGGCATGCTCGCTTGCGGAGGCACAGGCCTTATTTCTCGACTCGCACGTCACCCAGTGTGTCAGTCCCCTCCCTCCCCCCGACACAGCCGCCGCATTGGGATGCATGCCTTTCACACGCGCTAGCAAGCTTCTGTCTGGTGAGACATGTTGCTCGTGCCCCGCCGCTATCTGTTAGCGTTATCGCTTTGCCCTTGTGCAGCCGATTTGATTAAAAGTTCTCAAAAACTCTCCAAAAAAATGGATGCAGAATACAGAGGAGCCAATTAGGCTGCAGTCTAATGACATTCGACAATTCCCGCAATGGAAAACACCAGCCTAAATTCTTAATTGAATTAGGCAGGCTGAAAAATAAAGTAGATCATTTTCTCTGCATTTTTCTTAGCCTGTTTATAGACTGTTTAGCATTCTAGCGGTTCTAGCTGTGATTTGTGATATCTCCTGCGACGATGGGAGGTTCAGATAACCAAGATTTATTAGCCAAATGCCCTGACAATTAATTAGGAAGCGCAGGGCTGGATTAATCCTGTTTCAATAAGATTTTTGTGGGTCTAAACACATTTTTACTACCAAGCTTGGCAAAATGGTAGAAGACACACAGCAAAAAATATATAAATAAATATTTTTTTTTTAAAAGACCCCACAACCAAATGTTATTAATATTTCCATAGTTGATTTAGCGGGATATTGTCTGTGTGTTTGTGTATCAGTGTGTATGCTTAAGCATGCATGTGAACTGCATGTGTTGTGTGTGTGTGCATATTTTGTTTTTGGTGTGTGTTTGTGTTATTTACATAATGAATGTCATAAACTGTATTGTTTTTTAAATCGATAACATTATGTCAGGTAAAAATTAAAAACTATACATTTCTGTTGTATTTATGTTATGTGTTCATTTACTAAAGAGCAGTGTCTAATATTTCACCTGAATTGAAATCTCACCGGGGTTATCTACATTTTCATACCAAAATTATCTTTCTAACATGATCAGAACTGTAGAAACCCACCCAACATGCACTGGCATGTTTTTTGCAAGGTAAAAACCATTGAATATGGTTTAGGGCTTAAGAGGTTTTTAATGGACTCAGATGCCTAGTCACCGAGGGTCCTGCACCCGCCGCATGTTAAGCGATAGGTTTTTACCCACACTCACCAGGTCAAAGGCTTGTCACTAAGGCTCTGCTTGCATGCTGTTCTCTTCAAGCTTCGGGGGCTCCGGGGGAGCCCATGCTCCCCTGGAGCTGCAGCAGGTCCACAGCAACACACTGGGCATGCAGTCTACTGTGTCCCTCTCGTGTGTTTGTGCGTGTGTGCGTGTGTGTCAGTTCTCGATTATCTACTCGACCTTGTACAGCGTGCTCTGTTGCTAATTATGCTTTTGTTTGTATGTGGGGTTGTGACTTTTGCACTCACAATGCCTGTAAATTTCTGGCTGCATTAGATACAGCACCAACCGTGATTTGTGCAGTGCAGCACATCATACACCCTGAATTCTCCCGTTGTCCTTGTAATTCTGTAGGAGGGATCCATTAAAATATCCTGGTTTGATGCTGGGTTTTCACAGTTCAGCTGGGATAGAAGCACAGAAAAAATAAATAAATTAAATGTTGAAACGTATCTATAAGCTGGAGAGACAGCCACAGAGAATACAATTGTGCCTTGTGTTTGCATGTGTTTTTGGGTGTCTATACACATGGTGCAGAGTATTTCTTCTTCTAGGCATTTACCACACCTCTGTTCCGTGGAATAACCTACAAATAACACTGGCTCCTGTGGAGCATTAGTTACATTGTCATCAAAAAGCTGCAGAGATGTGGGCATGATGACCTTGAGTGGGCTAATAATCTATATAATCAGCAAAGACGGCCAAGTGTTTATGTTGAAGGCACATAATGATACAACTGATTCAGAACTGTCCCGTCGTATGACTTTTAGAAAGGTATTTCTCAATGCCGCACCTCAAGGCTCTTTCCAGAAGCCAATCATGGGTGCATGGGTTCCCCAGCCTCTGTCCATCTGGCTCCATTGTTGATCGTGGACATGCCTGTTGATGAGTGCAGTCTGGTTGTTAAAGCGGGAGCCGGGGGCCTTGGGCGTGCGGGGGCTTCCCTAGGGCCAGACTTGGCAGGGCCTTTCAGAGATACTCTCTCACAAACCCGCCGGCAAGCCGGCGTACAACTCTCTGTGGCTGGCTAATGGCCACACTGCAGCTCTTCACAGCTCGGCGGCTGACAGCTGCTGATTACTTTTTTATTTTTATTTATTTTTTAGCAAGGGGACGCAGATAACACCAATAACAGTTACAAAGGGCAGAGCCAGACATGAAAACACTGTACAAGAATGGAGTCTGTAGAGATTTGAAAAGTCTGAGAGTGTAAATGCTTTGATTTACTAATTGTATTAAAGCATTCGGACAGGAAAGTATATTGCTTTTAAATTAACCTCAGTCACGGCTACGTTAACGCTTTGGGAATTTATCACGTCCTGACAATGCAGTTCTAACGACAGAACACGACCAACCACTGTATGAAGGCAATATAATAACATACTGTAGGTCATCAAATTGTTATTTTATTTTCTCCTCGCAGATTTTGTTTCTCCTCTTTCTAATTGTATTATTTAGACAGTGTTAAAAATGCAGATATGTGAATAACGGTTTGTTATGTTGTCACTGTGCATAAGCCGCATAGGTTAAAAGTACCCTATAGTCAGCTATTGCAAGCCAAATGTAAACCAATTCAAAAAATATCTTCACAAATTTCTCTAGCTTACAGTTCACTGTGCATGTTGAAAAAATAATACAATACTTCTACACAGCCCTGGCTCCGTAAATAGGAACATGAACAAAGTGGCGAACAGTGCTCACATCAAAAAAGCCGCAGTACTACGCTTTGCGGAGCGCAACTTTTTTGATTTGAGCTCTTAGTTAGCAAAAATGACTGACCCTGCCTTTATATAACGGACACAGCGGCCATTAGCATCTTCCAGGAGCCTCCTGTCAGAGAACAGGCATGCTGACACTGGACCCCTCATAGCCCCACATGCTAGGACCCCTTCTGATTAAATCCAGTCTGTGACGGAGCGAGAGAGCAACGGACAGATAGAGGGAGAGATTGTGAGAAAGTGAGAGGAAAGGGTATTCTCGAAATAGATGGAGCTGGAAGGAGACAACCGGGGTCTGCACCGTCAACGGAAGGATGTGTCTTCCCTCCTTGCTCGTTTTACCTTCCGGTGCATTTAATGGAAGAGCTGCGTCCCCACAGAGTCACGCCATGAATGCTAAGGTCCTGAGCCTGCTCTTGCTACATCACTACCTCGTTACCTCGTTACCTCAATACCTCCCTACCTCGTTATATCACTACCTTGCTATATCACTACCTTGTTACCTCGCTTTATCACTACCTTGTTACCTTGCTATATCACTACCTCGTTACCTCGCTATATCACTACCTCTTTACCTCGTTACCTCGCTACCTCGCTACATCGCTGCCTTGCTCTTCCATATGCCCTCCTGCCAAGGGCTTGCGTTCCCTTATACCAGAGCCAGAGCCGGTGTCAGGACAGGGATGTGACACAGCAGACAGGCGCCGCGGAGAGGGACAGAAATAATTCACTCTCCCTCGCAGCCGGCAGAGGTTGCAATCGATGGGAGGTTAAACAAAAACAGAGGCAGAAGAGCACAGCTTCTGCCAAGCTGGAAAACAGAAAGACTTTCATGGTGAAAAACACCTCAAAGTGAATTGCGCAGCTGCTAAGTTCTAAAGGATGTTATAGTTTTCTCTAGCAGTACATCAAAGCGCAACAAACGGGTTGTACGTGATGGCCAGGAGTAACTCATTGCTGTAAGCAGATTGTACTTTTCCTGGTTTTCACTACTGTGAGTAGTGAAACCGGGTGATCACATTACATTTACTGACCTGATCAAAATTCCAATATGCCTTACAGTAGTTCTGGCAGGAGAGTGGATTCAGTATATAT
>JAODUK010006158.1:0-32303 GCA_027564635.1 Typhlichthys eigenmanni | reverse complement strand
GGCGAGGGGGGCGTGCTGGAGTCAGCCTAGGTAAGCCGTGTCATGTTGATAACTAGGATGGCTGATCCTGATGCTGTTATGATATGCTGTGATGACAACAGAAAGTTAGAGGATTGTTATTGAGGAGACCACCACTCGAGGGCAGTCTTGTACCAGGATTGGCAAGTGAAAGCATCACACAGCTCTGAAATGTGTGTTCAATTAGTATGCTGAAGGAGACACCTTCCTGAACTGACATGCCAGATGAATTGTTGTCACAACTCCATCTAGGGAGCCCTACGTTGAAATTGTAAAGGGCAGGTACTTTAAAAAATAATACTTTGCAGTTTATTGGATGAACTGTTTGTTTTTGCTGTCGGCAAACTTAAACCACGCCTGTATAGCTATCTGATTGGTAGGTCCAGTTGCTACTCTGACACATTAGAAAATAATTTAAGGCTTTCCAGAATGAATCTCACGGTGAAATTAAACTGAAGCTCGCAAGATCAGGATGGTCTCGCCATCTGTCCTCGTGTCTCGGGATGTCAGTTGTTACGTTGGAGATAATCCACCTCCATTACTATGTTTTATCTCACAAATAAACCCTCTGCAAAGAGCCAGTGCTGTGTGGATACATTTGTAAAGCCGATGTGAAGCAGCAGATAACACTATAGCAACTTTTCATGTTGGTTTCGCAGTGACTTCTGCCTGCATGTTTGAATTATGGTCTGCTTTTGAGCGTGAAATTGCCATTAGAGTTGTATGGGCTGGGTTAGGCCTCAGCACTGCACAGAAGCAAGAGAGCAGTACATGGTCTCTACACAGAGAGAGATGTACATGCACTGGCCAGCACACACACACACACACACACACACCATCATACACAAACACATACAGACCTTTCACACGTCAACATGCGCGCACACACACACGTGCACACGAAAGACACAGTTAAGATGCAGTACCACTTCACAGCCACCAGGGGCTCTGGCTTCCAATCAGAGCAAATCAACCCTGAACAAATGCAAGCCAATGAAAAAGGTTGACACATACAAAGCCATGAGAAGGAAATTAATTAATCGTGTTGCTGAATCCACATTTCGTATGTGTGTGTGCGTGCGTGTTAAATGTTGTATCTTCGTGTGTGTGTTTGTTTGTTGTATCTTCATGTGTGTGTGTGTGTGTGTGGGGGTTTTTGTTAAAGTAATTAAATGCCTGTCCCATATAGACGCCTGTCTCAAATAAAGGACGGTTGAATTAATGTGTTGAGTAAATAGAAGCCCGGGCTACAGGGACGGACTGGGGGCATAAAATGGTCCTGGACTTTGATCCAGACCAGCCCACCAGAACCTGCCCCTGTAAACCCCCGCATGGCCGCCCTGTAAGGCTACACACACAACCAGCCTCTCTACCTAGCAGCATCACAACCATTTATCATTATCGCATTACTTCTTTAAAAAGGCTGCAGAACACACATGCTAACGCTGCATTGATATAAAACATCTATAGAACACAGACTGAATTTTATCAAGATTGAACTCTCACATCCCATGAACCCTAAAGTGAAAAGTGGATGCTAAAAATCTCCACAATACTCGCTGAGACATAGGCTGACTGCTGCTGTGGTTGGTTTTAAGCCATGGGAGAACTCATTCTAAAGAAACTGGTCTGGGCCTGTTATCAACATCAATGCCACCGACACTGACTGGCACATCCATGATGGCCTTGGCTGGAATGAAGTAGCCCAAGAATCGCTTGATCAGCCTGCAAATCTCCTGTGACTGTGTAGACAGTGTAATTACAGGGAAATAATTAGCATTATTAACATTCGATTATTCATCTATTATTCTGTCATTATCAAGAAGTCATGATACCCACCTGAAAAGCAATATTAAATGTAGCTAAAGGCTTAAGGGCAGCACTCAGGAACATAACGTATGTTTTAACAACTGGATCATGGAGATGGCTTGCCAGATCACACATTATGGCAGTCCTCACACTTCCACATGACTGTCATGTGGATGGATAAACAAGTATGCCTATAGCGATAAATGGTGGCGGTGACTAAAATGCAATGCAAGCATGTAAAATTGTAAATATTGCTGCTGTATATAGACTGAGCCATCTGGTACTACAATACCTCAGCAGTTTTAGGATGTCAGAGTCTGTGAACTCTACAAACCGTAGAGCTCTCATCTCTGCACTGAAAACAAAAAATAATTTTGTTTTGTTAGTGGTCTCGGAGATAGTTCAGGTAGGAGGTCTGGACATTAGGCTGGCTTCCTGGTTGAGTAGAGTAAACATTTATCCCAGAAGGACAATTTTTCTTAGACAGAAGTCAAATATAAAAACAAACATTAAAACATAAAATCTTAGTATATATATATTAGTCTGCTAATAACTGAATGTAATAGCTTGCAATAGCTGACTTTACCTTTAAAAAGTCCTCATCAATCTTCACGACAATGGCACCTGTTAAGCAAAAGTGTCAAGCAAATAGGCTATACAGTGGGAAGTATTGCATTATATTGTCATAATTTTGAACCCCTGCCCCTAATCTCTTTTCACCAAATAGCATTAATAAATATTGACTATTTAACTGACTGACTCTGACAGTGAGTCAATGTTTACACTATTGCCAGTTGAGAAATAATAAAATAGAAATGCTTAGATGTGTGTAAGCTACACAAAAGATAAATACGTGGCTTTGGTCATCATCTGTGGTTGACAGATGTCTTGCTTCTTATCTTTTTGTATCTGTAATCTGGTTCAATATTTCAATGAGTCACATCGCAAGGCCACTATCAAATATTTCCCCAGTGTGAACCAACGATGCAGTCTTGGCAAGAGGAAACAAATGCAGGGTTCACTCAATACTTTCCTCTCAGTAAGATGTTTTACTTCATTATTTAGATAACTATGTGAATAATGCTGACCTTACACTAGAGGACTTTGAGAAGAATCTATTAAGACTTTGAAAAGACTTAAGTCAGACTCCCTCTCACATCTAAAGACAATTATGTCATAAATCACAGTGATTTTGCATATTCCATACTCCAGCACTTTTCAAAACAGACCTGTGCGCCGGTGTGTGAAGACCTCTTACTTGCATGAGCCAAGAATAAATACTTAAGATAATATTAAACATGTTTGAGTTTGTAGCAACATCAAGACGAGAAAAACACTGACATAAAACTGCTCCAATAGCCATCTTACGATCGAGATGACGGGAGCGCGCTACAACTCTAGCGAGACTCTCGTGATTTTATTCCGACATTGGAAATTTGTCTGTGACAGTGAAATTGCTTGGAAATTGTTAGGCGTAAGGCCGGCATAAACCAAAGGAATCACTGGAAACAACATTCATAGTTTGCTACAGTGGTTCCCAGTGTTAAATGTTAGGTACAGTGTGTGATTGGGACATTTGGATTACAAAGACAGAAAAGGTTTGCCAGCAAAAAGGTTGCCTGTAAACACACACATTTACATTTACGGCATTTGGCAGACGCTTTTATCCAAAGCGACTTACATGTAGTACATTTGTCAGTAGTTGGACAGGTCGTATACCAGCAGTTATAAGCAAACAATATCCTAAATAGAACAAATGCAGCATAATGTCATTATATCTATTACCACATAGTCAAACATAAAATGCAACAGGTAATGGCCTAGCTAATAAAGTGCAATAGGTAATGGCCTAACTAATAAAGTGCAATATATATATATATATATATTTATTTATTATTCTTTTTTTTTATAAATAGTGAGATAAGAGCATGAGAAGTGAGTGCAGGACTTCATTAGGAGTGCTCAGAAATGGTCACTTGTCAAGGTACCAAGGTGGATTGTGAAGAGATGTGTCTTGAGTCTCTTATGGAAGATGGGTAGAGTTTCCGCAGTTCTGACTGTTGCTGAAAGCTCGTTCCACCACTGTGGTACCAAGACGGAGAAAAGGCGAGACTTTGATGAGAGAGTCTTGATGCCTCGTAACGGTGGCATTGCCAGTCGGCCAGCTGATGCGAGTCTTTTCCAACCATGTGCCATTTCCCATTCAAATAGAATGGCTGAGCAGAAGTTGCTGAAGGTAGTTCATTCAACCGAGGAAAGCAAAAACGCTCATTCAGCACAGATATTATTATTGCATGTATATACAGTACAATAAGACACGCTTAAAGAATGAGCTTACAGCAAATCACCTAAGCTTATGCTAGTCTGACCTGTTGTAATTATTGCTTGATACCATAAAAATCTTGAACCAAACAAATCTGCTTTGAAAACAAGCAAAGACATTGGCAGATGTTTCCTTTTCATAAGGAAAAAGGTAGATTTAGAGCCCCGATACCAGACTGAAAGACTTTTCAATATTTCTGAAGCAAATGGATGTCGTCTGGCATGAGATCGGTCCAGAAAGATTCCCTGTGCTTCATTACAGCTCCACTGGTGATCTAGTGTACACTATGCACTGGCCGACATGGGAGAAATATTGAATCAAAACATAAGGAACATATTTTAAAGCTATATTCTGCGCAGTACGGCTGCCGTATATCCTTTAAATTACTGTGTAGCTGAGGTCTAAAGCTATTCAAGACCACAAGCTCCTCAAAGAAAAACAAGGCGTTCTTGCAGGAATAAAGCGTACCTATTCATGTGAGGGCCGAGGTATTTTCATTGCGGTGTGCTTGTGACTCTTTTTTTTCTAATAATCCTATATAGTCAGGACTAAATCTTGCATTTATTCACGGGGATTGTTTTCTTTCCAGGTATTTTCATTGTCAATTAACCCGTATGGATTGGTGTCAAGGGGCGGCGGTTGACTCCCAGACTCCCAGACTGGTCGAGGTAGGTCTGGCAGTTAAACAGAGGTGGGGTGTGGGCGTGTAGCGGGAAACTGTGGGGGTGAACGAGCGAACGCCGTTGTCGTTTACACGGTACCTAAACTGCTTTCATTTATTTATTTATTTTATTTATTTTTTTTGGGTTGTTTTTTACAATTATTCCAAAGTTTTAACGGTTCTTAAAATGGTCCAAAGGTGTTGACATACATAACACATAAACGACCATGACAAAACTCTGTTCAGTCTGGAAAATTGCAGTTTTCCCTTCCCAACAGGGACCGGTTTTCCCGTCTGTGTGCGTGTGTGTGTGCACGCGCATGTGTGCATGTCTGTGTGCGTGTGTGTGTGCGCGCACATGTGTGCATGCTCACAATGAGCAAGTCGACCTTGAACATTAGCAGCAACATGTGAAGACAGAGAGCATAAACATAGATTGAGCTACAATCACCATGGCTGCAGGCCAACTCCCTAAAACAATCGGAACCATAAACACCGAATGCAATGTATTGTAATCTCCATAATATAATCTTGAGCACAAAATAAACAAAAAACTATCATTTTTATACACTGTATAGTGTTTCCACAGTTACCAAAGAAACTAGTGACATTTCGTACAACAGACGATCTCACTAAGCCAGATTCCCCCGGCGTTGGGGATAATTGGCAGGGTTGGAGAGCAGGCAGAACCTGCCATACTGTAGAAGATGGCAAAGCCCAGAGGTCATCTTTGATGTCATGTGGATTGGAACAGACTGGCTATATTCCTAAAATAAGATGTGACCTCCAGACAGAGCTTGTCCAGAACCTCTCCCCAACCTGATCCAAAAGCCCTCATCCCGGGGCCACGAGACTGCAGCACTCAGATTACAGCTTCGGCAGCCAACGATGATCTTAGATCAGCATGGCAGACATTTTGGGCCCAGAACACTGGCGACGCTCGTCTCTGTCATGGGTTTTGTTTCTTAACCAAGTGAGTCAACGAGGCCCGTATAAGAGAATATTCATCACATTCTACTATAACCAAATGCCTTTTTAAACGTCTCTGTTGCCAAGTGCCACACATTTTAGCATTATTTAAAATATGATTTGGATGGATGTCTCTTATGCGCAAAAACACCTTATGTATGTTTAACCAACCGCTTCTGGTGTCGCCTAGTGAGGGACCGTGGACCGACATCTGTAGTTGTACCTGTGTTGTTAGGCTCAGTCACATAGATACAGAGGTACCGGACAAACTGTGCCACAGAGGGGTGACCTCCGGACCACAAGCCCTTCCCTCTAACGCCCACAGGCCTCGTTGGCTCACTTGGTTAGGAAACAGAACCCATGACAGAGACGAGCGTCTGGGTCTTTACTTGTAGACTAGTTGACGTTTGAACATCAGAGAAATTAGTGGTCAGGAACATCCCTATAGCTGCTCCAGGGAAATTCCCAAATGTGGGAAATAGCCCGGTACGTGTGGATGAATGCATGGGCGTCACTGATTGTGCCTCTGTTGGCCGGTGGTGTGAATATGAATTGATTCTCTGTCAAATGCGGGTGATGAATGAGGCTCTGGTGGTCATGGTGATCTAATGAGAAGGGATATGGCCCCTTTATGTTTTACTGTGTCATTTCTGAGCTTGACACAAAGTCCACGTACACACACACAGCATGGGAATGTGCACTTTTTGGAACGGTAACGCCGCCGTTTTTCTTTCAAGTGAGGGATTTGATTGTGATTAATAGTAAATAAATAGTATGCTCAGGAATTATGCATGAATATGTGTAGACATGCATGGTTGTTTTGTTAAAAGAATGTTCATATTCTATTTGAAGTGTTTTCTACGCGTCATCAACATGCAATATGCCTCTTTGTTCAGCAGAATCTGGCTGCTATTCCAGCATTGGCCACTATACTAGCCTAGCGCCCCATCCTTGGAACAATAGACTATGGACAAATCCTCCGTGACTTCACCCATAGGTTTTCTGAAGAACAGGTTTAAAGCGTTGAAATGGGTTGAAGGTTTGAGGGATATTGTTAGCAACTGTTCTGGAAAATGGCTAACCCTGCCATTACTGTAAGCAATACCCCGTCCTTCGGCAGGCTGGACGTAAAACACACCTCCTCACATTGTGACTGGGCGGTAGCGAGAGCAGATAGAGCTCCCGTCGTACCAACACCTGTGTTGATACGAGATGGATGCTAGAAGCCACATTTGGGATGTTGTGGCTTCCTGTGGTTCAAAATGGCTGCCGTGTGTTTGTTAGAAATGTGCTGATGGGATAAAACTCTTTGAACGGTATGGTTGCTCATTTCATTCTGCTGGGTGGTCACAAGAGGACTAATATTGCTTTATTGTTAGTTCAATTATTTTTCCGCACTGTAAACAAAGATTAATGTATTGGATAAATATGCAAAATGACTGTTTACCTAGGGCTAACACAGCGTTAATGTCAGCTGTAATGTGATTGGCTGGGGGGTTAACGAGGGGGTGGACAATGATTGGACGGGGCCAACGCAGCCTTGGCGAGACAGCGCTTGTGATTGGTCAGGCTTCCAATCTGGCAGTAGGCCGGTTGGAGAGAGTGTACAGAGAGTCCCCGATGGAACTCTGGGCTCTCTCCTGCCGCTGCCTTATTAGCACTGAACTACATATGGCAGCAGATTGTGAATACCAACAGCTGCTGTTTTTCTTACCAAGACATATTATTACATTATTCTCTGTTGCCTCTGAACCAATAAACAGCGCAGGTCATTATTAAGCAGGAAAGCCAGCGAGTATGGAAGCAATTAGTGTTGGAGAGATGTGTGAGAGATATACAGCACATATATGCTTTACCTCTACATACTGTAAGCTATGTTAACCAATAAACAGATGTGACCTTTGTGGTACACTGGTCACAAGGTCCTGAACCTGTCAAAATCATGTTTTTTAACAGCAGCTCATCCTCTGGCCACTAAGGGCAGAGTTACGCAAAGTCCTAACTGTAGTTATGCTTTGGGACTTGGTGTGTGTGTGCGTGCTTTCCATTTGCCTCCAATCACAATGACGTAAGATGTTCTTCTAATACATCTACACAAAGTCTGCTCAGGTATTAACCTACACAAAGTCTGCTCAGGTATTAGGTTACACAGCATGTGGATAAGGCTTTTATAATACTGTACATAGTAACTATACAAAATCCACTACCACCTTATCAAATTACTTTTTCTTTTTTATAAGGGAAAGGAAAGTTTGTGGTGCTCTGCTTGAGCTGCAGCCCCCACGACCCGACCATGGATAAGCAGTTGAATATGGATGGATAAATACATGGATTAGACATAATCAATATCCTGGTGATATTGTCACTGATAATATCAGTAATGATTATTTTAATCATTGTTTTTACTCTTAGATTAAACACAATGACATACTTCATACATTATACGTTTCATGCGTCCATCTACCATTAACAGCCATTACCTTAATACCCTGTTGGGGCAAAGGGGCTTCCTCAAAGTCAAGAGTTCAAAATTAGAGGGAGACTAACAAGTCCTAATGAAGGAGAACATGACCAGCCACTTTTATACTACCAGACATCAACCCTGTGTCCAAAAGTGACTTTAAATGAGGCGGAACATTCATAAAAGCACTAATACTACCCATTAGCTGAAACGCTACCAATCCTGATGTCCGGAGTTTTTTTTTAACAAGAGTCCATTTATCCTGAAAGGTCCAAAATGTGCTGAACTATTTTTACTCACACTCACAGAGGGGGACCTCCAGACTAATGAAATTGGGCTTTTTTTCAGAGCAATCATTTTACTCTACTGCTGGAATTGCTCTTTGTTTGCATTTGTTTGGTCGGACCAGCGGTAGTTTGTTCAGTCCCCCCCCCCCCCCGCAACAGTTGCTGACGAGACCAACAGACCTGGACACGCATGTAGGGAGAAGGGGTGACAGGCGAGAGGCTGGCTCAGCCAGGGAGGACATTGAGTGCATAATTCAGTGTGTTTTAGCTGAGACCTGGCCATGCCCTGGCGCTGTGATGATTAGATTAGTGTGCACCGCCACTGCTGTGAAACGGGACACTGGCAGCGGCCCACGTCAGGTGACAACAGAACCAGATCCTTGTCTTGTGCTGTAGGAGGGAGAGCCCATCTGCTAAGCTGTCATCACATTCAACTGAAAGCCACTTATCGCTTCCTTGTTGAAGGCAGGGTCAGTTATTCTCGAGAACGCTTGCTAACTTCGAACTCAAATCAAAACAATATCACACATGCACACGCACAGAGAACGGTAAACTAGCGAAATCCGATTATGAGATGTTTGGTGAATTTGACAAAAAGTGCATTAGCCACGGATGTATTATAAGAACTGCATACGGCACGTAACAATGGCGGACATTCATTTAAAGTAGAAGTGCTCAAAAACGCCTCTGCTGCCTAAAAAGGCTCTTTTTCATTGAAAAACACTGTAAAACGCCGTTTTAACGGCACACTACATAAACGATTCTTATATTATGAAGTTTAATGTGAGTGAGTTAAATTCTTTTATTAAACATACCTAGAGTCCAGGAAAGCTCATTGTTTTTGCGTGACGTAACCACGGGTGACGTACTAAGTACTAGCTGAGGCTTGGCTAGCAAACACGAGTAACCATAGCTACAGAGCATTGAGGAACTATCTGGGACCATGATCTTAACGACCAACTTATACCATCTTGTATATGTGGATGTAATAGTTTTAGAAAAACATGAACGGGACATGGAATATCCACACCCCATTTGTATTACGTAATGCTGAACCAGCACATTAACTAACATGTGAACCAGCACATTAACTAACATGTGAACCAGGACATTAGCTAACATGTGAACCAGCACATTAACTAACATGTGAACCAGCACATTAACTAACATGTAAACCAGCACATGAACTAACATGTGAACCAGCACATTAGCTAACATGTGAACCAGCACATTAACTAACATGTAAACCAGCACATGAACTAACATGTGAACCAGCACATTAGCTAACATGTGAACCAGCACATTAACTAACATGTAAACCAGCACATTAACTAACATGTGAACCGATGTGAACGTTCTTGACTTGTCAGCGTGTACGCACCTATGTATGTGTGAATGAAGGAAACGTTTGTAGCCTAGGCTTGTTTAAATTAAAAGATTGAATTGCAATTCATTATTATTGATTATCTGTACATTCTCAACATTTAAGCTTATTTACTGTAGGTGTAGGCCTATTTTTTTTAAAGTTTTGCTTAGGCCTACATAAATGATTATCTGGTCATACCTACTGTAGCTACGGTTACTATTGATTTGAATAAATACATCCATATAATACAAGATGGTTCTGAGTGGTTGCTTTGATCATTACCTAGACATTTAATGGTCCCAGTCCCCAAATGTAAGAGTTCTACACAGCTCTGTTAATGGTTGCTCATGCCCGCTAGCCATATTATGTTTCTCCCCCGTGGTGACATCACGCAAAAACGTGATAAGAAATAGGCTTTTTGTTTTTTGTTTTTTTGGGCTTTTTGCAGAGGCTGCAGTACCAGCGTTGGCCACTATACCCAGAAGAGAAGCAAGCCTCCTGCTCTATCCTGGGGGCTTGGTATTAGCGTAGAGTTAGCTTGCAATAGCTGACTATACCATTAGGTCAGTTGTTATAAATGGCACACATGAGTCACCAGTCAGATTTGAGACGACCTGTAGTTCTGGAGGCATCAGGAAGACTTAGACCCAGGAACACGGATGTGCCTGATTCTGTAAATTGTTTATGGTGTGTGCGGTTCAAGGCCACTACAATAAGTCATATACGAGCACTGCGAGCCAGGCAGAGCTAGGGTCTCTGTGTTGCAGTATAGTCATGCTCTGTGGTTTTGTAAGACACACGGTTCGGCAGTAGATCATTATATCAAAATGCTACCGTGACGGTTGTCAGATGCAGCCAAAAACATGAGCTCACAATATGATTCAATTTGTGCCATTTCATACCACAGGCTATGCACCACGTTTCTCTCTTTCCGTTTCGCTTTCTCCAAACCTGTCTGTTCTAATTGACGCCACGGAATGAAAACGTAGTTGTCCCCCTAACTGTTGTGCTTTCTCTATTGCAATGGTGACCTTTGACCCCAACAGGAAGATGTCCAAGGTTCAGATATCGCTATAGTAACTCAGTGGGTTTCTTTTCAGGACAGTTAACCCTTGAAGAAATAACTCATGGCCTGTGTCCTTTGAACCAGACCTCTCCCCAGATCTGTGGGGTTAACGGCACCGCACAGTGATCTACAGTTTCATGTTTTGTAGTTTTTATCGAGCCCTCTTCCCCCGCTGGTTCCCATGGTTAGGTCAGGTCAACGCAAGAGACCATGGGACAACTTGATCTCCAGCACAGGAGAATGAACACATATAGTCCACTTACGATAAGTGTATTTATACAGAGAGTGTCTGCTATTAAAAATCATGTGACACTAATATGTAACAGTTGCCAAAAAAGCGAGAATTAGCCCACGGCTAGCGCTGAAGTGAATGGTGGCAACAAGGCAACCATGACATGATTCATAACTCTTGAAAGAGTCAAAGTCAATCATTTTAAATCAACAGCACGTCACTTTATGGTAAATTAGGACTGTTTGTGCTTGTCCAGTGCTTTCCAGAGCCATGTGTAGTATTCTGGGCAGCAATGTGGAAACTGGCTGCAAATATTCTCACAAGAACCATAAAGAGTAGATGACTTGTGAAGATGGGGTGGCCTGACTTTCTAGAGGCATTCATCATTCCACTGGCCATTTCCAGGGCTCCAGTTTGACAAATGAAGTGTTCCATTCTAAAGTGTGATCTATCATTTGATCATTCTCGTTTTACTACTTAATTCTGTTTAGGTTCACAAGGTTTCTGTATCCTATCCAAGCTTACGTTGGAAGACAGAAAGGAATACATCCTGGATGGGATGCCAGTTCACCGCTGGGTCGTACAATCATCATTCTTATATTATTATTATTATTATTATTATTATTATTATTTTACTACTACTACTACTACATACTGTAGATATTGCCTGCCTATGTGAATATACATAAGATGACGTTGGAATATTTTATTTACAATTGATTAGATTCCTCTAAATACATTAAATAATGACATGCACACATGTACATTATATATACACATGTATATATTTATGCTTTGTGTAAAGACCAGTGCAGCCTTCACATTAGACGCACTGGTGTCAGCTAAAAAACGCCAGTGAACACCATCCAGGGGTGTAGCCAAGTGGGGGCCATCGGTGGCCAGTGCCACCCCGATACAAACGCTGGACCTAGCTGGCCACCCCAGAAGAACAGTTCTGGCTACGCCCCTGACACCATCTCCCTCAGCACCACAGGCCTCAGTATGTTAGTGTGTCTCCTCTGGTTAAAGAGGCGTGAATGTTTGATAGACGACCATTGCATTGAATAGAGATCATCTAATGCAATCGTCCACATAGATCGTCCACAGTGATCGTCCACAGCGAGCTCCTGCGTCCTGGGCGCGGTCGGCAGTAACAACAGCCATGGAGAGGATGCTATATAAGCATTTAGGCAGATACGGGAATAAACCTTTGACTTCAAACCTCCAGGAAAAATGAGCTTCCCTCTGGGACTGTGCCGAACCAGGGGCATTTTCCCTCACACACTGTGTGGCCTCAGACCCGTTGGTGTGGTGTCATGGCGACCGCTGGTGCGAGATCAGCAGTCAGTCGGCACAGCTACGTGCCAATGTGCGTAAAAGTAGCATTTACTAACGTGCATAAAGGTAGCATTTACTAAGGTGTGTAAAGGTAGCGTTTACTAACGTGCATAAAGATACAATTTTCTAACGTCCGTAAAGCTAGCATTTACTAACGTGCATAAAGGTAGCATTTACTAACGTGCATAAAGATACCGTTTACTAACGTCTGTAAAGTTAGCATTTACTAACTTGCGTAAAGGTAGCATTTACTAACGTGCATAAAGATACCATTTACTAACGTGTGTAAAGATACCATTTACTGCTACCATATAGGTAGCATTTACTAATGCACAGAAAGGTACTGTTTGTTAATGTCCGTAAAGGTAGCGTTTAATGATGTGCGTAAAAGGTAGCGTTTACTTACTTACAAAAAAATTACCATTTACTAATGTGCGTAAAGGAACTGTTTTTAACATGCGTAAAAGGTAGCTATACAAACAAGTGACACCTACGTTGGCAGGGGGGGTCAAATTAAACGACTTCTGCTCTCCCTCTCTTCCTCTCCTACCGGAGAGATCTGCAATGACAAATGAGGATGACCTGAACCACTAACCACACACATACGTAGCATCGTTTATAGGCTAGCATATAATGGAACGCGTACACAGTGTACTACTAACAAAGGTTTGGAATAGAACAAAGATAAAGCAACGTAATGCATTTCCATGGGAGCAAAACTTGAACGGTTCCGTGTCACCTTATGTCACCAACGTCAACGAAAAGCACTGGCATTGTCACTCAAGAAGTCTGTATCTGTATTTCCGGTGCGACGCTAGTGCAGCGCTTTATTTACAATTTTCAGTTGTTACATTTATTTTAGGCAGTAACAGTAGCCTACTTATCTAACAATAGGCAATACCTGCAAACAGCCAGGGTCGTGTCGGTTAGTTTCTCAACAAATATATATACGTTTAACGTCCGACTTTGTCATTGAGTTCCGTAACGTAGTTGGTCATTGTGCATGTCAATCAAAATACCTCTCCTGTCAAGTAGGCGGATCTTTATCAGTTAGTCAGCTCTGCTTTACGCAAGTAAGCTTTGCAAGACTAGCTCCACGCTACCACGGTGGGTCATAGAGCAGTGTTACCCTTCCAGAGGTACTGCCCTCTGCTGGTGCAATACGGTGCTACGACTCTTCTGCAGTCCAGACTTGAATCAACACAGATAGACAACCGCCAAATGAACCCAGGTCAAATGTACTCTGGCTGGTGTGTGTGTGTGTGTGTGTGTGTGTGTGTGTGTGTGTGTGTGTGTGCGTGTGTGTGTGTGTGAGCCAGTGTTAATTGAGCCATGCAGCAAGATCAGTAGAACAAAGAAACATATTGTGCGATTACCTCATGTACACATGGCCACATTGATAAATGTGTGTGTATGTGCGTGCATGCATCTGTCTGTTACATGCTGAACTCTGAATCTGAACCCTATCACTCGCTAATGAACACACACACACACACAAGCACACGCATACGCACACACACACAAACAGTCTGTGTGCAACTCAAGAGTAACTGCAGGCCTATTCATGCTAGTATGTGTACCTGCATGCATGCACTCCATGTAGACGGACTGGTCTGGACCCTGGCCACCAGCACACAACATAGCACTATCTGCTAAGGTCAAAGGTCACCTGTGCCATTTGACCAGTGACTGGCTTCCATCTGGAGGTGGTCCCCGGGCGCTGCACAGCGGCTGCCCACTGCTCCCTTGAGGCATGGGTTAAATGCAGAGGAGGGTAATTAAAAAAAAGAGATAAAATATTAATAGGTTTATTAATTAAATTTAGAATGATTGTTTCATATTAATTTGACCGTTACTCTATATTTAATCTGCTAGTAAAATATGTCTCCACTCTTTCCATTTGAATTAGGATAATTTTTGCCCATTTGTTATTAATAGAGATGAGATCTGTTTTGTAGCTACAGTAGATGCTTTCGGGAGGGGAATGGGGAGAGGCTGTGTGAAAAAGTAAACACTTCACACCATGAGATATTCCATACTTCCTCGATGTCACTTTAATCCTCTGACACATGACTCCATGGGGCGGGGCTGAAGGGTGATTCAGCGATGACGGGGAGCACAGCCATCTTGAGGCAGGGGCACAGGAATCCGCGTCACAGCCTCTTGATAGTGACAGCCACAAACCATGTCCAGCTTCTCTGCCAGTCCCATCCAGCAGACACCGTGTCAAGCCCCCGTCTGGCCGAACCTCTAACTGCAATCATACCTCCAAAAATCAGAAAAACATGTTCGCAGCAGAAAGACAGACCAACATGCTAACATGCTAACAGCAGAAAGACAGACCAAAATTCTAACATGCTAACAGCAGACAGACAGACCAACTTGTCTACGCACCCCTGCACTTCTCTTCCGTTGGTATATCCCGTCCGCACAAGTTGTCTGTTGAACCGCATGTGCACGGCACGTTCCATCTTCCCGGCGGTATGATCCGTGCTCACAGCTCTAGCATGTGGTCTCCAAGGGTTACGACAGCAGAGATGTACATGGTGATCAGGGTCAGTATGCAGGAATCTGACATGGAAGGGTTCACGGTTCAAGCTCAAAGATTCCCAGTACATTTACTGTCATCATCAACCAGCAACATCCAGTCTGATCTATTTCAGTTTTGACACATTATTGATGTTGGATGTGGCAGGTAATCTTGGAATGTTAATCTGCTGAGAGACAAGACATCAGTCTGGTTCCAGTCTCCTCGCTCACCTGCAGGTGAACCTTGGCCAGCACACAGCTGGAACACACACACAATAAAATGGATGTTTTATGGTAACAACATTTACAATAGATCTTCCATTAACATAAATAAAAGGCCTCTGGCAAGAGATGGGCCTATGAGCCAGGCTGGATCCTGAGCACTGATTTTTCAGGATGTAGCCACAACCCCAGCTAGTCCAACCAGACGTGGAAATCTTCAGGATATAGCCATCCCCCTCTATAGCTAGTCGATCCAGACATCAACTGCGATTCAAGAATCCATGACATCCGGAACGGAAACCTTTTCTTTCCGCACACTCCCACACACGCGTACACGTACACACGCATACAGCTCAGCAGGCACCTCCAGTGTTTTACTAGTTCCAGAGGATTTCTGCTTTGGTAATCTGCCAGTGAGGCTGCTAGGTGAATTAAGAAACTACACAATTTGATTTAGCAATCATTGACTTGTTGCTGCCTTGTAAATTCCTCTTACAGTACCCTCGTATGCATACAAGGAAATGTTGGTAATTCCTACACTGAGGATAATGGGTACGTATGCGTACGAGGGAGTCTTGGTAATGAACTAAACTGCTACTTGAATATGCGCTTCCTCCACCAGATTAGCATGGTGCTAAACATGGTTCTGACATTCTAGCAACAAAAATTATTAAGTTTAAATTTTTCTTATATTTCTTTCATCTGATTTTAACCATTTTAACATGTTATTTCAGTGTCATGTTATGCATCTTAATTGTAGCATGCTAACTTAAAGCCCCATGAATATCTCCTCACGGTCTGCTAGCTGTCCGTTCTGTGTGCGTGCAGAAGAAAATAATCTGGTGTTTCTACACAGCCCTGGCTCTGTAAATGAGAAGAAAGTGGTATCCCAGCCTTTGCGATGTGTGTTCAATTAGTCGGGGTGGAGCTTCGGTGGGAGCACCTTATGTCACTGAAGGGAGAGGTGTGTTTCAAATATCTTTCAATATCGATGACTCCACCTTTAAAGTTGATTGACCAGCTTCAATCAGAGATGAATGGTGTGTAATGGCGTGCACACCCATACATTCACAACCCCAGGACAACGCAATGCCTACATGCTGATAGGGCAGAAGACACAGTAGTACACACTAGCTCACGACTACCAGACCTTCCACAGATCCACATATGGAGCAATGTTAGGCGACACGCCATCCTTGGAAAGAGCAGCTTTCCACCGCTTCCAACGAGCCACAGCCAATCACAGACCGGGGCCAGATTCAGCAGGGTGTGATCTGGCGTCTATTTACTGCAGAGGCTGCAGCCAGCAGAGTATCATCTGTGCTGTGATTGGGTAATGACTCAGAGAGCCTGGGCTATCGTCCGTCTTCACCGCCACGTTCACTGCTATGATTCTGTTTATTTGAAGCGTGAGATCACCGCCAGACACCTGCAGCCTGTGAAAATGCACAGGGAGCGCCCTGGAGAGCTGACCTTGTAAAGGTCACCTAGAGGTGCTGATTCCATAGACTGTGGTATTTAACAGTTTACCACAGCTGATGAACTGAATCAAACCTGTTCATCTGACACACATACAGTGCATGCATGACCTGTTGCATATAGGATGTCACTTATGCAGTGGTAGAAAATGCAGGTTGTGTTCGTTTATTTATTATTTCACTTGGTACAACAAGTTGATGTACAGTTTTGTGTAACTGTAGAATCAGGTACCAGGATGGAGAGAGTGAAACCCAGGCCAGGTCTGCTGTTAACAGCACCATGGGGTGCTACGGCCCGGAGTGTCAAAACACAGCGAGATATACAGAACATCTCGTATTTCCTCTGCGCGGTGGGTCTGGGCACTCACAGCACCAGTAGCCACATGCAACTATATACTCTCGGAGAAGTGGAAAAACAATCCTGAGATTCACGCTGACTTTGCCATCCCCCAGCGCAGGTAGAGCAGGTCCAAATGCATCCACAGACGACTTGGAGCTGCACCAAGCCTGGCCTCACTGCTCCATGTTCTGCAGCATTGGCAGGTTTTGATGCCAGAAAGGAAACCTTGTCATTAGAAAGCAAGTGGGCAATGAAAATTCAATTACGGCCTCACACCTCTGGTGCACTCAAACGCTCTGGTTTCCATTTGGATGGAGCCGTTGTATTCCATATGCAATTATCTGAACACGCCTTATCAACACGTCGCTCCAGTGGTCTACCAGAACGCCCTTACACTTCTTCCATTTTTATACTTGGACCGTTTATGGTGGTGTAGATGAAATATGGTAGTGGCTGTAAATAAGCAACACCATTGAAGGACATAAATCTTTCAGCAGCTACAGCGGCAAGTGAACCATACTTACTGGTAAGAAACGCAAAGACGCCTGAGTAGTTCTGTCACAGTCGACAAATCTGTTTTTGTTGGAGTGATGTCTCTTCTCAGAATGCTGAAACAAAGACAGAATTATTGGTTTCAGGAATATTCACTTGTCACATGGTTTCAGACCCACCTCGGAGACTAAATATTGGAAAAAGAATGGACTCCTATATTGAATTAAATATAAGTCACTACATTTGTGACAGAGCTGAAACAGTAGGGTTTGAGACAGTGGCTTGGCCTTTATTTCAACAATTAATAATTGTGTTCCTGTGAATATATAACTATAACTATAACTACTTCATAATTTAAAAATAAGTAAGATGATACCAGTAATAAAATACACAGGAATCAGTTGAAATGTTAGGAAAAGTTAATATTCCACACCTATACTCAAATAAAGCAATATTTCACATAAGCACATTTAATTATAATGACTTATTTTCCATATGCGTGACCTCACTGTTAGTCATAGTAATCTGCCAGAACCCCCCTCCCGCCCGACACACACACACGCACAATTCCCTTCAGCACCCCGTTAGCGCTATCTGTTAGCAATTAGCAACAAATTACTCCGACTTGATGCGAGCCACATTGATATTTCCTTTGCCTCTCTTCTGGACGAGCGCGACGAGAAAAAACACGGGGTTTAAGGTTGTAAACATGAAGAGGATCATGGTTGGAGAAATAATGACGTTAGTTGCCATGATTCATTGGAAGCGAGCAGCTACAGTGCGCCGATAGCATCCGTGAACTCTGTGGTGCGAAGCAGAGAAGAGTTTTTCGATTGGATTACCATGATCACATGATCATGCACCATAAGTAATAGATTGCAGTTCCTGCGAAAGGGAACTAGAAACTGCCTTTAATTAATTCCACTCATCGATGGGAGGTAAACAGGATGATCCTGTACATATTTGGTCTATGAAGAGGCATGACCCATCATTACTCTATCATCACCTATCATTACATAGCTGTTATTATTAGGCCTACTGTCTATTATCAGCACTACCGCTTCGTATGCTTTTTACTAGTGTATGTTTATGGTGCAGCAATTGTACCCTGTACCAACATCACATCATCAATCAATACATCTGATGCTACATTTGCTTTACGTCTTGCTTTATACCCCCGCTAATCTGCTGGTATAGCGGACGACTGACGCGCTTAAGCCCCGCACCTCCAACAACACACACACACACACACACGCACGCACGCACGCACGCACACACACGCGCACACACGCAGACACACACACACACACACACACACACACACAAGCCAGCTGTCCAGATGACAGCTTGATACTTCCGAGGTCTGTGTGGGCCTCCTAACGCAATCAGTGGTTGGGGTGGTGTAGAGTTGGGGGAGGTTGGAGAAGGTTGGAGGAGGCTGGGGTCAATAATTGGAATACAGCACATAAGTATTTGCACTTTGTTGCTGTACTTAAACAAAGTATCATTCTGTGGAACATGGACTTTATTTGGTTTACTTTCACATCATTACAATGTCTGTTATAACAGATTATTTCTAATATATGCTCTAGCTCTATAAAGTGATTAATTCTCCACACTAATAACTGATTGGGAGATAATATACCTCTGAGCCTAATACATCAGATTAATTTGTTACGATGATAAATAATAATATCCTTATATTATTTGAGTACAATTAAGATCTGGTGATTAGATTTAGACAATTTAATTAGTTAGGATACTAAAGGCCAAGCATACGTTTTGACTTGCTTATGCAGTGCTGTAATGTTTTACTTCAGCAAGTAACACAGAACATTGTTCCGTGTCACAGCTGTTTTCATTGGACGTCTTAATATAAACTGAGGCCGATCCCGTACTAGATGACCTATCTGATCCAAAGGGTGCCTGGGAAATACCTAACTCTTCGGGGTAACATAAAATACAATTTATTTCTCATCAGCGCTTCACATTCTGCTACATCATTCATGGAAGCTGTCCTCTGGTCTTTGTAAAACGCAAACAAAAACCCCAGAGCAATCACTTAACATCTGCATTAGAGAGCACAGACAATGATTTCAACTGAAGCCTTGAAACATCAGATACGGATGAGGCCATTCGCCCTACAGACAGTACAGTGCGAGTGCATGGTATATGACCCCTGCCCCCAAGACAAGTTGGCAAGTCCAAATAGTAGCGGTCAGTCACCTAAGCTGGCTTGGAGGAACTGTACATTATGCTGATGAAGGGAAAACACTCCTAGAAAATGTCACTTGTTTAGGTGTGAAGACATTACTCAGCTCTTAATGTTCCTGTGTTCACTGTTCTGGCCCGAGACAGCGCTGGCGTACAGATGCAGAATGACGTCAGCGTACAGTACGAGGTGACCTGTTGCACACGCTGGTTCCAATACCAGCACTCACATCTGCTCTCCGAGGCTCCCAGCCGTCTGGGAGACATGGAGCAGAACCAGCTTTCGGATGACCGGATTTATGGACACGATGACCAATGCGTCTCGTACACCTGTAACGGCCCCGTGTGGACGTTCAAGATAAGCGCTTGCTGGTGTTCAGCAGAGATACATTGTAGTGACCTCACAGCCAAATTCGTTACTGTTAAAATACCATAACATGTCTCTAAAACGATCCATATCAAAGTTGACTCTTGGCAGAGACAGATGGACTAAGATCACATTGATTAATAAGATAACAAGTTGAACATTAAATTAAGACAAAGCTAGCTAACACAGTTTGAAAATAAGTGCACTTAACCACTCTATCATTACCTCATATTCCATAACAGCCTGTAATATGTAGTAATTTGTGCATGTGTGTGTGTGCGTGTGTGTGACAACGGGGTTCTAGTCAACAGCCGACCAGCAGCCGTCTGTATAATAAACACAAGCTCCTGCATCATGTCACAGTCAGGAACTACTTTACCATCTGGCTAACGTCACTGGAGCGCCGCTGTCAATCACACTTGGACTGCTGGAGTCCACGTAAACACTCTAGCAGCAAGGCCAAGCATTCAGTGTTTGCACAGTGGTTAACATTAGGTTAGCATTGTGTTAGCGCATAATTAGCACTGTGCTAGCACAGGGTTAGCACATGGCTAGCATCGTGTTAGCACAGAGTTAGCATCGTGTTAGCACATATTTAGCATCAAGTTAGCACTGCGTTAGTGTGACGGCAGTTCATCCCACCTGACACTTGAGCCACGCTCGCACGGATTATCCAGAGTGAATGCCTTAGCAAGGGAGGCCAAAGCCCAAGGGCTCTAGCATCCGTCTCTAGAGCGTTCTTGAAGTGTTCTTGAGTGATGTTTACGTAATTTACTGCACATCGCTACTGGCTGCCGCTACACTAGCACAGGGTTATAGTTAGCATCGGGTTAACATTGTGTTAGCACAGGGTTAGCATTGTGTTAGAACTTGGTTAGCACAGAGTTATAATTGTGTTATAACTGGATTAGCATTGTGTTAGAACTTGGTTAGGACAGGGTTAACATCGTGTTAGCATTGTGCTAGCATTGTGTTAGCACATGATTGGCATCGGGCTAGCATTGTGTTACAACTGGATAAGCACAGGTTAGCATTGTGTTAGAACTAGGTTAGCATTGCGCTATCACTCTTCTATGACATAACATACTAACATTAGCATTAACTAATATTAATCGGTTAATAACAAGGTGGCAGCTCCTGTTGATTATATCTCAAGGTGCAGGCTAATGATTGAAAGCTAAAATAATTTAAGATAACAGTAGTCTACTATGCAACTGCAATTGTTTTATGTTGATAATGTGTGTTGTTCTGTCTACTCTTACTGCTCTAGATTGTATTTTAACTATATTTAAAAAATATATAGCCACTTTTCAATATCGCAGCTGCGGTCATGCACATACATACTTAGCCTAGTTGTTAACTTGCTTTTATTTAAGGGATTCTAACCAAACATCCTACTACTACTTCTATGCTGTATGTCACCAGTATACTGTGACAAATTAAACACTTTAAAAGTGAATTGTACTAAAATACCATGGCATGTCAGTATCTCCAATGCGGTATGCATGTTTATATTTATAATTAAGACACACTGTCACATGTTGTATGGCCTAGTTCAGGGGTCTGCAACCTTTACTATCAGAAGAGCCATTTGATGCCCATTACATTTAATATTTATCTGTCTGGAGCCGCAGATAAATATTATACTAAGTTGTTAGCCTATAAACATTACTAGTAGACCTAAATGAGAGTTCATTCACGTTTCTCCCAGGAGTGATTTTGAACCGGGGGGACAGTGAAATGCTAATGCAAAGATTTTTCTTTTTTTAAATAAAGCACTAAAATGACTAGATCCATTTGGATACTGGGGAAATCAGAGGACACAGGCTGGCAATACAAAATATAATTTGAGAATTGGGGGGTGGGGGAGTTCAACACCTAGATTAATTTGTATATGTTTGTCAAGGTATCGATCAAGACTGTAGAGGGGCTCAAGAGCTGTATGTGGCTCTGGAGCCGCAGGTTGCAGACCCCTGGCGTAGTTATATGTCCCCAGGGGAAGCTTTCCCCCATAGAGAGACAAGATAACTATCTAAGTAGGTACCTAATGACATGTGGCATGATGATATGCAGTGCTGGTAACATCCATTTTGTAGCATACGGTAGGAATACACTCACTATTCTAATAATAATAATAATAATAATAATAATAATACATTTTATTTAGGGCGCCTTTCAAAACACTCAAGGACATCTTGCATTGCAAATAGGCAAATACAAAGATGGAAAGCATTTGGCTGAGACATACAGTATACTATATAAATAAACATTTGACCAAGGCAGGAATACATTGTAGAAACAAAACACACCCAACCCTAAACAATCTGGGAAACATATACAAAACAAACAAAATAATAATTGATGCTTGTTGGGAGGGCAGGGGAGCTACGTTAAAGCGGAATGAAGGGTCAAATGTCATAGGGAACCTTGAAGAGATGGGTTTTAAGGAGCTTAGCAAATGAGGTAACTGTGGTGACATGTCATATGTGCAGTGGAAAAGCGTTCCAGAATTTGGGGGCAGAGCAGCTGAAGGCCCGATCCCCCATGTTAGAGAGGTGGAAATACTATAAAGAATTGATGAAACACAAATGGTAAATAAAAGAATAAATCACAGGAGTAAAGCGTGACTCTTAGACACACCCAGGCAGAAACCAGCGTTTTGTGTGTTTGTGAAATTGTGTGTTCTTGTGGACATATCTCAACAGGGTCCAAGTAACCCCTGCAGTAGATCTGAACTTTAATTGGCCTTAGCCAGCCAGCTAGCAGAAGCCAAATAACAGTAAAGGAGCCAATCTGCCTCATATGGCTTGAAAACAAGACCTAATTCATACCTCCTGAACTCACCTGGGTGGGTGACATACTGTATATTCAATTATCATTTTAAAATATGAATCATGGATTTGTTTATTAGCATGTTTTCTTTGGTGCTCGCCAAACAACTGACCTTTACGTGTCTCAGCGGTTGGAACAGAGGATGTCAAAACACTGGCGCCACAGATCCATAAAGCTGCAGATTTGTTCGCGATCATTACTAGAAGAGACTCGCATTAAAACTGCTATCCCAGAAAATGACTGTGGTCATTAGAAGCAGAGTATACGTGATTATTCTGGTGGTTGTGGCCTTGCAAACCCTCCAAGCTCTGGAAGTCAAGACCTCAAGGCACTTGTAATGCATACTACTAAATATGATGAGGTACTAGCTAAACCAATGAATCAGCGCAGGCATCTGTGGACAGAATATGACACTGGTGACAGGCCGGGGGAGACAAAGAGAGACTCCCAAAGACTCCCAGCTCATAACATGTCTTCAGACCCTGTTCTGAAAGGTTCTGATTGAAAGCAGACCCAGGTTCCTAACTGTCTAGGAGTGTTGGAGCATATTGCAGGATCGCCAAGTCCATCGTAAATATGTGAGTAAGGATGTAACATGCGACAACGTCCCTGTCCAGAATGCTTCACTTCCTGCACCCCACCTTGTCGGGAAGGCTGTTCTGGTGTCCAAGCAGTCCCTTTGAAACTGATGGAAAACAGATCAGGAAGAGGCCCTGCGAAATGAGAGTTGTGGTGTGTCGTTGGATTACATTACAGTGACCTTGAGATGATTTTATGAGCTTTATTTTTCATCATTCTAAAAGAGTCTGCATGGGTAATACAGTCACACAAAACATTGCCTTGCTAGCGTTTAGCAGCACCCATTTGTTTAAAGAGTAAACGCCAAACCAATAATTTTTTGTCAACTTGAGTACCAGTGCCGAACTTCTTAATGTTAAGTGATCTCCTTACGACTTCTGTCCCTCTGCCCATAGCTTTGCCTTGTCATGCCAAAACTCTGTTCCCATAATGTAACCAACGCAATGCCAGGAAGAAAAATGGGCCAATGTTTTTAATGTCGTTATTCCTTTGTGATTTATGTCCCTCCGTCCCACTGGTACCTCTCCAGGCCGTTGCTAAACAGACCACCCATCATGGCGCCGGTCACTTTGACTCCAAGCGTGTTATCTGATGTGAGTTGGTGAGTGGCAGCAGATAAAACTTCAGCTCCAGAGCATTTAAACACTCTGTGCTTGGCTTTGAACTCCACTACAGCCTCCGTCGCCTGCCACTGAACCCATCCAGATATATCGCCTGAGAAAGGGATTGTTTCAGATCAAGTTGTTTCTCTCTCGTTTGATCCGTTCTGCACCAACCTGTCTTAAGTCACAGTGCCCTGACCTGCTGGACTGGGAAGCTCGTGAATGGGAAGTTCAGCTCCAGCAGGGTCCTGTTAAGAGCCCAGCGATTTCATAGTCGCTGCAGATCAGTGAGGAAGGATGGATGGATGGATAGATGGATGGAGCAACTTTGTCTTGTATGCCATCCTGCGGTATGTAAAATAAAATAAAAACATTTATACCATTCAGTACACAATCAATTTTATATGATGTATGCAATAAGCATTCACACAAGCTATACATAATTGAAAGATAAACACACACACCATGACGACGAAAACAGCATATTACAACATACACCAGTGGCCAGAGTATTATTTACAGAAGTCAACACACATAATGTTGGTGAGAAGAACACATGTAGGCCTCCACAACAGCTCTATTTAGTCTGGGCTGAGTGGGGTGCATCTTATTCCAACACCATAGAAGAAGAAGGTGTTTACTCTGCTCTTGCCAAAAACAAGACATCCAGAGTCAGGCATCCAGGGAAGTGTTTGCCATGAGACCAGCTTTCTGCTGTAAAACAGCATTGACCTTACATGTGTGCTTTGGTCAATCTTCTTCCATTGCGTATAGCTGTGCCTTCTATATGAATGCTACAATCATGATTGACATGGCATACTGCAACCTTGCACGAATACACACATCTCCCAGCATGTTATTAGCAGTTCGGTCAAGTAACATTGCTTTATATGAACTAAGTTATCATCTCCTGTAGCATGTGGTGGCCTTAATGGACTGCTTGGTGTGACATTATTTGTTTTGGGTGAACCCACATGTATATTTGAGGCTCCTTCATGCTGTAATTGTGTGGAATAACAGCAAACCACATACCACCTGAACATGGGACCTATTTCTGCCTCTGTCTCCAGTCAGTGGTACTTTACACAGACAAGAATGTATTCTAAATATGTGCACACAAGTCCTTTCAAACATTTGTACAGCACTGTAGCCTATATTTTCTCCGGCATAAGATGGCACTGGTGTTTGATGTTAATATAACATACAATATGTGGTTTATTGAATAAATATCAATACAGTTCATTTCATGGTCAACATTGTGTGTGCTGACCATACATTTCCAAGTACTTTGAAAGGGATTCTTCCTGTTACACTTGTTCAAAGACTGGTTGGTCCCTCACTGATTAGCAACCAAAATAAAAACAAAGCCATTTGTTTTCTAAGGCCAGCAGTCTGACTGTCTGTAACGTGACAAAGGTTTATGTTGTGGCTCGTAGCTCTCCACCTCTGGAAGAATGACGGACTTGGACAGTTACTGTTTTAGCGTATGACATATTTATTGCATTTCACATTCTGTACACCCTTCCTGGTGTCACAGTATATGTATTGTTCACACAAACCTAACACAGATTACCTCAGTTACAAATTGCTAGCTCAATCACATTTAGCCAGGAAAAAGGTCACCGTTCCTGGAATAAAAAAGAAATTGAAACTGTTGTGGACTGCTAAACAAACGGAAACATTTCCATCCTGGTTAAAGACTTGACAGTTGCTCTCCTTATAAATTAGCTGCTAACCTTCCATTCAAGCAAAAACAAGAAAACTACCAACATTTTGTGCTACAAAGGTTTTCCGTGAGCAAGAGCAATCTGTCAGCTACTAACCCCAATGAAATCTGACCAAACTGCTGTATGCCCCCGAAAGATATTTTCCAGTGTCAGTTGCTATTGCTTGGCGGTTCGATGATGCAGTCAAGACAGGTGGCTTAAAGCTGAAGAAAACCAGACACATAATAGAGGAGACAGAATCCTGAATAAAAACATATTGGCAAATATCCCGTCCCTTCCCCCCAGTAGCCAATTGTCTGCTTTATAATGGCCAACACTGTTAAGCTATTAAGCCAATCGTGCGGTTGCACTGACGCAAGCTCACAGCGGAGGTTTGTGACAGTTTCAGCTGTTGGCAGGAAGGATCAGGTGCAGACTGAATAAACATGGACGCCCTAGATGATATGTATTAGCTGTTGGGGAAACTTTTTAAACTTATTTTGTGGCAAAAATCACCCAACCTCTTAATAAGTGTTGGTGCTGGTACACGACATGTGCAGCTTCCAGGTGAACATTGGAAGTGCATTCCTGTCTCTCTCCCCGTTTATTTAGATGGGGTCTCGTTAATAAGTGCCCAGAGGCATAATCAAGATGGCTGCCAAGTGGGCAGACTCAGCCTGCTGGGAGCTGAACTCCGGCCAAGCTGAGGCGAATTACCCCGGCGGAGGGATGCAAGTCAGGTAGCTAAACAGGTCCACAGCTAGCTAAACAGATCCATAGCAAGCTAAACAGGTCCACAGCTAGCTAAACAGATCCATAGCAAGCTAAACAGGTCCACAGCTAGCTAAACAGGTCCATAGCAAGCTAAACAGGTCCGCAGCTAGCTAAACAGGTCCGCAGCTAGCTAAACATGCCGCTAAGGCGACCCTGAAAAGCACACGCTAGAGCAATTAGTAGATTGAACCCCGGTGATATTATGGGATGCTTTCACTGCATTCTCACGGAGGCAATCTGCTTCTCCAGAGGAAGGCCTCTGTCTGCGTGACCTGTCGTACGACACACAGAGTATGTGCCCTTGGTAAACCACCCTATCTGTAGGCTAGATCTGCAGACCTGCTTCATTCAGAGGCAGTCGTGTCAGACGGACGGAGAGACCTACAGTACAGTACATGCCCCACAACAGAAACAATATTCTTCATAAAGTACCACAAATATATTAAAAAATTCCTTTTGGATCAAACTCTCTGGGTGGCTCCTGGGCAATCCTCAACATGCGGTGCTATGGAGCGCAGCCAGTACAAACCCCCCCAGATCCCAGTATAAACCCCCCAGCTCCCAGTACAAACCCCCCCAGATCCCAGTACACCCCCCCAGCTCCCAGTACACCCCCCCAGCTCCCAGTACAAACCCCCCCAGATCCCAGTACACCCCCCCAGCTCCCAGTACAAACCCCCCAGATCCCAGTACAACCCCCACACATCCCAGAACAAACCCCCCCAGCTCCTAGTACATCGAGGAAACAACGATATTCTTTCTAATGTGCTAGTGTGTTAACGTGATAGCGTGCTAGTGGAGAGGAGCAAAGAGGAGCGCTGGAGGAGCAGAGAGGAGCGTAGAGGGGCGTAGAGGAGCAGAGAGGGGTGCTAGAGGAGCATAGAGGAGCGTAGAGGAGCAGAGAGGAGCGCTAGAGAGCAGAGAGGAGTGTAGAGGAGCAGAGAGGGGTGCTAGAGGAGCAGAGAGGAATGTAGAAGAGCAGAGAGGAGCAGAGAGGAGCGTAGAGGAGCGGAGAGGGGTGTAGAGGAGCAGAGAGGAGCGTAGAAGAGCAGAGAGGAGCGCTAGAGAGCAGAGAGGCGTGTAGAGGAGCAGAGAGGGGTGCTAGAGGAGCAGAGAGGAGCGTAGAGGAGCAGAGAGGAGCGCTAGAGAGCAGAGAGGAGCAGAGAGGAGTGTAGAGGAGCAGAGAGGGGCGTAGAGGAGCAGAGAGGAGCACTAGAGAGCAGAGAGGAGCAGAGAGGGGCGTAGACGACCACCGGCGATGGCAGACGGCCCTCCCATGGCTCCTTATCAGGGAGGGGGGCTGATCTGCTCCCCTGGGCAGGGCGGGGGGTGCTGAGTGAATGTTAGGGCCTGTTCTCCAGGCACTTGTGTGGGCCGGTGTGAAGGCCACTTGGGGTGGGGGGGGGGTGTGTTGGGACCTGCCTGCCCTCCCCCACTACCCCTCCCCTCCCTGCAAGGATATTGAGTGAGAGAGTGAGAGCAGAGTGAGAGCATTACAAAGATACACGCACGCGCACACGCACACACACACATGCGCACACACACACACACACCAAGGTTGTCATTTTCTCTGTGACCTCCCCAGCCTCCTCACAATGGCTCCCAGCTGTGTCTCCTTCAACCCAGGACACCATGGTAACAACAGCCTCACATTGGTTGTGCCTCTCTCCGGAGGTGCGAGATAATTGGACCCCATCTTGACTCACCAACTTTGGATACAGTGGTATGCAGATGGTCGAATGGCCCAGAAATATATTACAGTTTTTCTCCATTGCTCAGACGCAATGGCTGGAACTACTCACTATTTACCAAATCTTCATGCTCACACACTCACACACAATGGTACATACCTATAAGCTACTGTAGGTGTGATTTAAACTTTGCCCTCAGACAACACACACAAGCTGCCAGTAACACAGACTACGTGTTTGTTACACTGAAGGGATTCATTAAAAACTTAGAACTGTTTTGCGTCTACATGAATCACATGATCTTCTGTTGGCACGACTCTCTTCTACATGGCCCTGGGTACAGCATGAGACACTCTTATCTGGCTGCGGTCGCACTTGACAGCACCCCCCCCCACGCATTACCCACAATCCCCTTTGTGCCCGGCTGTGAGCGTGCTCGTGCTCATACAGACGACTCCCCGACCGCACGTTTCTCACGTGAGATAAGGCCCTTGCCAATCACAGTGCTGCGTGCCAAACAGCTGCAGTTTGTGTGTGTGTGTGTTTAATGTATGTGCGTGTGTGCGTGTTTATGTACGTGTGTGTGTGTGCGTACGTGGTGTGACCACTGGGGACACGCTGTGTGTCCATGTGTTTCCAGTGATATACTGAGTACATGTAAATCTGTCTGTTGCTGTGACAACACTGGTGGAACGCACGTCTGAATGCTGAAAGCACCAAAATATCAGAGAGAGATTTATATATAGAGAGGGAGACTGTGTGTGTGTGTGTGTGTCTGTGTGTGTGCGCGCTCGTGTGTGTGTGTGTGTGTGTGTGTGTGTGTGTGTGTCTCAAGTAGATGCACGTGTGTGTGGCCTGGTCAATACACACAGCTATTGGTCTATAAATACGATGCATCAACACCTGAGGCAGGACAGTGGATCTTGGACTCCCAAGTGAGACGTTGTGGGTTCAAGCCCCGGTCATGAAGATACCTGCCCTATATTACTGTAACTATGCTGTAGTCGCTTTGGATAAAAGCATCTGCTAAAGACCAAAGTGTAATCTGCACTGTGGTGGCCTAAATACAGTTACAGGTATTTACTGTGCCTTGAGCCTTATGTCTTGCCATAGACAGCAGCATTTCATCTGTCTGCATTGGCCAGACAACACATATACTGTATGTACATGCAGGCCTATGCATACATGTGTCATCTTTGCTAAGACAAAAGCCACAACCTCAAAATGGGGTGTTGACATGTAAATGTCTTATTCTTGTGGAACATACACGTTTTATAGTTTAAGGCCTGTGACGACAGAGCTGGACAAGGGTTGCTAGTTCATGGCATTTGTGGCCTCGTGGCTGTTTACCACAATAACAGCTAAATGCGTCTATAGCACATTCGGTATTACACATTTCAACTGTATTGTTAAGAACAGCTATAAAGCATGTCACAGGAATTGGTTCATAGTCACGACATCATGAGTACATGTTTCATAAAATGTTATAATGAACACGTTGTCCCAGTAACGCAACATAAACATAACCATATTCATATAATTTTCACTTAGCCAACAGACAGACTTACTGATGCTTGAGCTAAGGCTTATGACAGATAAGGCGTGAGGTTAGTCTGCTAAAGCAAGGAGCTTGTTTTGTGCTGGGACCGCAGAAGCTCCCACTGCAGCTAAATCAGCGTAAGTAGCAAGCTGGCAGGGTGAGCTAAAGGGATGTTAGCTGAGGACATATCTAAGCCACAGGTTGTGGGGTGGATCAAGGTTACATGGGGGTTGTTCTACTGCATCTGTCTTGGGATGGTCCCCATGTAAGGGCACCCTCAAGGTATCGGTGCTTTGATTTTCTGTCTCTAGGCAACCTTACCTAATGTGTGACGCTTACAGTAGTGCCAGAGCTCAAGATGTTTCTGTTTGCTCTCTGACAGCGTGAACTGAGGTTATGAGTACAGTATCTCTGAAGATATAGCAGAGCTTATTGCAGCTCTTCTGTTTTCTGTAGTTATTAGGGCTCAATCCTTATTTAATAGAAAACCCTCTAAAGTATGCATTTTACTTCAATTGATATCCGTCCTTAATCGCCATGCAGGGGGTCCTCTTGGAGCCCTGTACCTGGTGCACAGGCGATAGATGATCGGCATGAGCCTCACGAGAACATCTTGATGTCGCCGGATTCCGTTTATCTTTGCTGCGAAAATCATCTGGAAAGCCCAGAAATCATTGTGATTATGTCAGAGTAGCAACTGAACTTACCAATTGGTATTGTATTGATAGATATACAGGCGTGGTTTAGGTTTGATGACAGCAAAAACGTCAAGATGGTTCACCCAATCAACTGCCCTTTACAAACTGTTTTGATGGACGGCTACCCAGATGGACATGTGACGAACAATCCATCTGGCATGTCAGGTTAACAAACAGCCACAGTACTGCTATAACTGCAATTATTCTTCTATTGTGTGTATGCAAATGTGATGCCATTGATTTCATGCACCAGTTCAGAGTTGTTTACACAACCCTGAAATCATGCTGCTGTTTATGCAGGATAAAAAAATATAAATAATAATGAATGAATAAAGATTCCAAACACATTTCATCCCAGATTCTTTTCCCAGCCTCTATTTATAACGAATAAAATTGAATATTCATGCTACCGTTGAACACACTGCATGTGTCACAGAAGGAATGTACAGCGTCTCTGAACTGAACGCAAATGTGAAGTCTCCCTAAAAGTGTTGCATGCGTGATTTGCTCCAGTAAACCTCAAATGACTAGATTATATTGTCGGCCGCATGGAATAAAAACAAACAAAAAACTAGACAGTAACTATTTTCTGGAACCAACCTGACCGCTGTCTCTGCAATGACACAAGACTTCACTGTGAGAAGTCTAGTCAAGCTCTCAGGCAACTTAGACCTGATACCGATGCATAACAGCTGACATATCTGGGAACAGCAGCGCAGCAGTGTCATTAGTAAACAGGCCCATCTGTAAGTCAGACATATGGAAGCATCATAAAACAGATTCAGTTACCTGGCTTTGCTGTGTGGCGGCAGCAGTGATCAGTAATATTTTTCATGGTTTATTTTGTCTCTTTAGGCAACAGATGCTTGTGGTTTGCCACGTAAAACAATGCAACGTGAGACAGAGACAATCACAGGGCCTGAGAGCCAATTCAGTGTCCTGTACTTTGCAGTGACTGAAAATTTCCTTAACAAGGAAACTTCAACGTTCCCAGAAACCACAAGAACCTGATACTAAAGTGAGGTTATTAGGAACGGTTCTGTTTATTTCTGATAATATGCAATGTTTTTGTTTTTTTGCCTTTAGGGTCATTTCTGTTGAGTTTTTGAGTCTTTAGGACACTTACAGTAATAACCCACAGTGCCTTTGGACACTAAAACATATGAATATTAATGATGCTGTGCAGTCACAAGATGATTTTGTGAGTGCTCCAAGAGCTTGTTTATTTAGATTTATAAAATATCCATGAATCTTTAATGGTGTTTTTTTTAGATCTGTTATACATTATACTATCAGAGCACTTTCAAAACAAAATATTTTAGATGCCACTGCCTTGTGACTTGATTCTCCACGTTCTCTGTGATAAAGGCTGTACATTAATCCAAGACCCTTGATTTATTTTACTCGCTTGGAATGTTCCTCCACCGCCAGCAAGATTAACTTGTCTCCACACCGAGTTAATGCCAGAAATATGAAGTGGACAGAGAGAAAAGCTAAAGGCCGTATGGGGTGGGGAGAGAAAACAAACATGGCACAGTAATGTTATCGTTGAAGTTCTTGGGACGCCTGTGTCACTGACGTCGGCTGCATCCATCTTTACCAAACCTCACTTCATCAGCAGAGGGCTTCTACTGTACCTGCACTACCCACCACACCCTGGTTCTCAAAGTGGGGTCTGCGGGGCCCAGGGATGGCTCTCCAGGGGCCCAGGG
>JAODUK010006147.1:0-32316 GCA_027564635.1 Typhlichthys eigenmanni | reverse complement strand
TTGTCAGAGCATTTAATTTTGTCATTGCTATCGGGGTGTAAAGAGAATTTCAAGAAATAATACTAAATGTGCTTCTGCTTCTGAAGCAAATGACATACTCATCCTTTAAACCATGAAATAAACTTTTGTGTAAAGCTGTGGGGATCACACCAACAACAAAATGTCTCTATTAAAAAATAATGTATTATTTTTGAATGATTTAGACAAGTTTAGACAAGATCCATCATTATGTCCTGGCAATAGAAGGCAGTATAAAGCAGACAAATTCAGCTTTAGGTTCGATCTCTGAGGCAAATCTAAATGGCCTTCATTTCTTAGAGCAAGACAATTGTTCTTTGTTTCATTTGGAGCCTGTAATCAAACGTGCACACATTGATGCTCTATATACACAACTAGTCTAAAGAAGGCCAGTTTTATTGCTGTTTTAATCAGCAAACCCATTTCCAAATGTGATCATGTATTGTGTTGCAAATGCAAAGGGTTTTCTAATTATCAATAAACCATAGGCTTATCTATGTTTGTGACATGATCAGCCTGACTGCTGTGTGTGTGTGTGTGCGTGTGTGTGTGTGTGTGTGTGTGTATAGTATGCACTCACACAATTTACTGCCTACAAAAACTACGCAGTCAGATACATAGTTGGGATTTGATATATTTAGATCTGAAACCTCTTTGTAAAAGTTTTCCAATAAAGCGCATTCCACAAAATGATCATTCTACCCCGTAGTCCTTCACATGTGGTGGGAATAGTGAGTCTCTAGTAACAATAGTCCCCAAACATCTGGTTTTCAAATCAGCTTGAAGCTGTGTAAAATGCATACAGTATATGCGTATAAAATGCAACTGTAATATTGTACCTCTGAATATCAGAATGGCGTCTCGGAAGGTCTTTTATCAAATGACAGTGACGGTTTCAATTGCTATCAATGTTTCTATCACCCTCTTTCAGCAATGACAGCATAGTGGCAGCATGTGAGTTAAAGCTATCGTTCCCATGGCGATATTAAGTCCATTTCTCTTTCCTTCACACATTCTGTTTCCCATGCTAATGCGAGGCGTTGTGGGAGCTCGTGTCAACGCCACCAACTCATTGTCCCTCACTAGTCATTATTGTATAATTGTCCCTATTGTTAATGCTGTACAGGACGTTTCCACTCTCCCAGTCCTCCTTTGCTTTTTACTGAAATCCATCTATTATTATTGTCTGTCACAATATATAAGTGTCTTTTACTCATACTGTAGAATATGACTTGTAAAGGTGATAAAATGTAATTGGAGCTAAATAACATATGAAATCTAACATGTATCCTGTTGTCTAAAGGTTTTTACTGGTTTAAATTAAAGGTACAGTACACTAAAGGCACTTCTGTTTATGTTTAACTCTCACCTGACAGCAACAGCAAGCAAACAGCCGGCATTAGCTTCAAATCCGTTCTTCAGAAAACCCATTTTCTGTTTTTTGTTAGTAGATGTAAATGAAGAGTTGCCGTGCCAAACTGTGTTCATCTGCCGAAAACTGATGCAAATGCAAAAGTTCATGTTATGGGTTGTAAATATATTTAAAGTGTTATAATATATTTTTTATATATATATATTTTATATATATAACTTTTTTGGCCTCTGCCCCGTGCTGTGATATTTTTGTCTCCCTGCTGTGGTGCTTACTTAACATACAATGTCTTCCACGTACTGACACAGCTTATCACCGACTTGAACAGCTTATTTTGCTTGAGTATCACATTGATGTTTGTCTTAATGACACCGTAAATCTGCTGCTTAAACGGTGTTTATGGGGGTGGCAAATCAAATCACTCAGGACTAAAACATTTTCTGTTGTCTGTTTTCTGTGTGGGTGCTGTTGGAAAAGAAGTAATGTGGATGGATGTATAATCACTGTATTTATGTGTGTGTGTGTGTGTGTGTTTGCTTTACTCAGCCGATGTGTGACGTTTCGTACAGCAATATGTGTGTTTAATGTAGGCTACTCAGATACGGTAGCCTTGACCAAGGATAATACAGTAAAGCAAACAGAACAAGGTTTGTACAAAACCGAATTATGTAACAGCAGCATATAGCTCCCTGTCTGACTAGAGACTATTGTGTACCTCATGCTAACCCTTATTGTTTATATCATTTCATTAACGTCAAGCTAGCATTGATGTGTGCATGTAGAGTAAGATGACTTAGAAACATCCACAGCAGAGCTCAAGATGAGCTGAGCCACAAAGTCACAAAGTAAAACAAAGACAAGCAATTGCTGAAATATGATTCATCCTTTGTAATATTTCACTAAAATATTATTTGGCACAGGCTCCACTTGGACTTGTCCTTGTGTGACATATGGGACATTAAATAAGCAGTGTGATGAATAAAAGTGACAGGAAGATAAACTGGGATCCAAAACGAATCAGACCGCCTCGGTTTAGCCGCCTGATGAAACGCGCGAGACTGCCGCCTCCATTTCTTTTGAACTTCAAGAGATTTTTTCCCGTCACAGACACATTTGAGACGCTCCCGCAGGAACAGTGGATGTTTATGTAAGTGTTGTATCTGAACCAAGTGACAGTTTGGGATATAGACCATTACCGTACTGCCAATTAACCATCAAAATGTCATTATGTGCTCGGTCCGCAGTATAGCCTGTTGTCAAGGGTTGCTCTTCAAATTCCTAAAATAAACTTATCCTTAAAGCAAACTGGCACAGTACCGTACAGCTATAAGTTGCTGACTCTAGTGAAGTGGACGTTCCGGAAAGTTCTAACAAAGTGCTTGTAATGTCTCTGGTTCTAGCTACAAGTATTGTTGAAGACATTGCTGAAAACACAGCCTCCTCAACCTCTATGCCTCCCTCCTCTCTCTCTCTCTATCTATCTATCTCTCTCTCTATCTATCTATCTATCTATCTATCTATCTATCTATCTATCTATCTATCTATCTATCCCTCTCTCTCTATCTATCTCTCTCTATCTCTGGAAACTGCGTCTCACTCTGCCGTCCCTCCCTTTCTCAGCTCGGTCCTCCCTCTCTCTCTCCCTCTCCTGGGGAGCGCAGACAGCCAGAGACAGATGTATCGCTGGCTGTAGCAGCCAGGGCTGAGCTGGCAACACCGAAGCCGGCAGCTCTTAGCGCGGTGGATCAAACATTGAGCAGAGAGGAGCGGAGGACCGTTAGCTCTACACGCACTAGTAGGAAGAAACACAGTTGACGTCGGGCATGGATGTGGGCATGCTGGCAATGACCCTCGCCGTCCAGTAGAGCCAGCATGGAGCCAGACACAAGCAGCCAGCCACAGACACAGCATGGTGAGTGGAACGAAGCACTGAGTCAAATCATGTGACGACAAGGAGAGAGAAAAGTTAAACGTCTGTGAAGACGAGAATGCAAACAGGGCAGAGTGAAGGGTTTTCCTGTCAGAAGACTCTCAGGCTGTTGAGTATACGGCCTTGTGGCTGGATGAATAGGACCTTGGTCTGTTCCATTCTTCTTTCCCCCCACTGTTTGGGTGGAGGGGGTGTTACATGGCATTGGGATGAAATAAACAGGCCCTGCTGTTGAAGATGTTTTCCTTTGAGCATTAATGACGCCTCTCTCACACTGCTCCTTTTGATGAGTTCTGCTGATGTTGCTGAGAGACACTTTGGTTTCAGTCGTAGAATGAGAATGAAAGTACAATTTCTGAGTCATGGCTGTAGTTTTTGTCTGTTGTGTTGTTGGACCCTGGGGAATATCGCCCCCACACCCCGTCCTCCGTCCCCTCCCGACGCTTTAAACAGAATAATTAGCTCTGGCAGAGGAGTTGAGAGCTGTGGGTGTTACATTTCTCTTCAAAAAGAAATACATTATTTTGACTGTTGTGTGAATGTCTGTGTGTGTGTGTGTGTGTGTGGCGTGTCGGGGTGCGTGGGTGTGTGGGCGACACATGGAAGAGTGAAAGCGAGGGGGAGAGACAGAGAGAGAGAGAGAGGAAGGAGAACTATGCACTAAATCCAAAGGGATCTAGACTGAACCCAAGCCCAGTAACGGTGACCACTCATTTTCTACCCACTCATTTTGTGCTGCTTTTCGTTACACCAGTTGTTATTACCACAGAGGGCTGCTGCCAGCAGTTTTATTACAAACACATTTAATCAAAAAGAAATACATTTGAATAATAAGTGTATACACTTGTGTATTAGACATGTATAGTTTATTACATGAATCACATTTGATATAAAATGTGCATACTTTTTAAAGTGTAATGTGAAACTATTAGGTTTAAAACCACACACGAAGAGGTACAGTGTATTAACTTTAGATAGCCTCAGATGTTTTGTTCTCCCGTTGGCTTGCTACTGATTTGCTGTAATATGTGGCTTTTAAAAAGACAGTCAACAGAGAACATATTTCCAAGACTTGTCGTTTCTTTTTGCCAGCATCTGCTAAGAGCCGCCGCATACGCTTTATACACTGGGCTCTCTGCCATGAAACAAGGAGACTGAGGGAAAGATGGAGGAACCCAGACAAAACCTCTTAAACTCAAACAGCCAACAATACACCCAGGCTGAAGAATTGTTATGGATAAAGAACTTTCTCTCCTCCTATCACTGGCGGCAACCATGCATAATTTCCTCTAACCATAAATGTCCCCTATTGTAAAATTCAAGTGTTTCCAGGTGTTTATTCAGTTGTGTTGTCCCAATGAACCTGAAAGGGTTTTCGTCATTTTGAACCCTGACATGTGAGTTTGCTGATATTCACACTGGCTGTAACCAATCATTTCTGACATATCCCACTCTCCCACTCATATCGCCCTATCAAGTGATGGTGAAATACCAACTGAAACAGAATACTCCTCTTGAAGGTAGAAATGTCTGTCCAAAATGACAGTTGTGTACAAATACAATGATGGTGGCTTTTTACAGCAACCTATTGATGAACAATTCAAACCTTCTGACCTCCTGTTGTTTCTGATACAATCTGTTCTTGAGGATCAATGTGAGTTGGGGTTTAAACATTAATACCCAGTATCCATGGGTATGGACAGTACACAGTAGGTATCTGTGTTCCTGTCCTTATACCTGAAGGTTGAATTAATTCTGATGCACTACAGGCCTGTATGGATGGACGCAGCATTTTAGACAGAGAAGAGTTGTTAATAATCAGTTTAATTTTCATTTCATAAATGTCATTTTAATGTAAAATAGTGTTGTTATGGTTATGAAGTGTACTATACAAGCCACACCTATTCATATCCATATTTGTTCCCAGTTTGGTGTAACGTAGATGGGGCTCTCCACTTTAAACAAATGCTGCTGTGACCTCTGTTGTGATTGTAGCTCTGCTAGCTCATGACCATGTCAGTATCCATTACTGCACAAGACAGGTGCTGTCACTGACAGCCTTTGCAGGAACACTGTATACTGTAGGTGAATGTGACTTTCAGCCATCCTCTGTACATTCCTCTTGTCCTCCTGCCAGCAATTGAATCATATCATAGGCAGTAAATCATTCCCAGGTTGTTCTGCTGCACAGATATGAAGTCTAAGCAAAATGGACTGCATTTATATTTATATAACGCTTTTACAACCTTCCGGCCACTCAAAGTGGTTTACAGTATCCTCGCATTCACAGTTAGGGTTAGGTGTCTTGCTCAGGGACACCTCGACACTTGGTGGGGTTCGGCAGGGTTCGAACCAGCAACTTATGGATCACCTGTCACCTCGCATTTCTCACTGTCACCCCAACACTCACATCCAGTCACATCCAGTATATTTCAGTAGAATGTAATTCAGAACTGTTTTGGTTAAAAAAATAATAATGTCACTCTATGAGACGTCCTCCCTTGTATTGCAATAATGTTATAATTCCGTCTGTATTAGTAAATATGTATTGTTAATGCTGCGATGGATTGTGAGCATATTTAGATTTAAGATGTGTTTTCTCCTTGAACTATGACAGGTTGTGATTTTTGTATGCCAGTATATTGTGTCAGTCCAGGCAAAGTGACTGCGATGGAGCCTAACACAGACATGCGCATGTTACATGCACCATCAACACACAATGGTGGGAATGTGTTTTTTAATATAAAGGCTGGAACCCACCAAGACAACCCCACCACTAAGGAGAGGTGTACTCAACCCAGCCCTTGGGAATATGACGCGATTATTGCTTCCTGGTACGGTGGACAATGCTGGCACTGCAACCAAAAATACCTTTATGTCTCCCAAAAACCATATTTCTGTTGATGGCCATTAAAAATCACACACCTCTAAAAAATATATATCTTCATGGCTGCACAAATACGATTGTTTATATTATGAAAATGAATATTAGTCAGTTTGATGACCTACTGTAGAGGAGAGCTTCTTGTTTCGCAATAGGATTTGTGTGAGTTGATGGTGCTGGTGATATATAATAAAGGTAGGGCAAGAATGGACAGAAATAAAGACTGCTGGAAAAGAGAGAGAGAGAGAGGGGGGGGGGGGGGAGCTGGCAAGAGATATCATGAGTGAGAGCTTGAACACAAGCCCACAGCCATTTCCTGGGAGATGAAAATGGGATGCTAGAGGCACAAGACAAAGTGATTTAATCACTGTTTGTTATCCGTTGTTATTGTTTGTGTGCTCTTTCCATGGCGAGGGTCTAGATGGGCCCTCTGGGATGTTAGTACATGGCTGGTGGGGGAAATGGGCTCATTTTAGCCAGAAATAAGACTGACAGAATCTTACAGAGAAAAATTACTTGAAAGTCAGGACATCTTATTAACTACACTTAACTTAGCCCGTGTCCTTTTATCTCAGATGTCAATCCTATCATTACTCATACTATATTTAGCTGCTACAAAATGGCGGTCATGACATTAAGGCAATAAACACAAGAGTGAAAAATCTTAACTCTAATCAACAAAAGATAGTATAGCTGTATAATTTCCACAGAGGGTGCTACTGTAATTACTTGTGATACTGTAATTATTGAAATTCACATATTCGTTGCTCAACTGGAAGGACGTTGACATGCTTAGACTTTGTGATTATTGTTTTGGAGCTCAGCCTGACAGCTGGGGATTCAGTGTTTTTTAATTGTTTCGAAACTCATGAACAGTGTGGATCCTTTATAAGGAATTCTCCTGCCCGTGCCTGTCTACAATAATTACAGACATAAGTGTAAAATGTGATTGCAACATGGGAGTTTGGGAGAGGTTGGTTCTTAGGACTTACAGTCAGTGTGTTTTTTACATTTGTATTTACCTTACAGGATGCATGACCCAAAAACTATCAAGTTCAACGTGGGTCAAAATGACCTGCACTTGAGTTATAATGGGAAAAACATTATTTTGAGCATATGTATGGTTATTAAAAGCAATATCTCACATTTTATTGAAGTTAGAGGAATTAAACTCACACTACTTTTCCACTATATCTGCTTATCCTGATATAAACCATCTGCCTTGACCCATGTATTTTTCCTTTAGCGCCACCATATAGTAAAATGTACCTTAATTAAATTCCCATTAAAATAGTCATTATACAAATTATGTTAACATTACCAAACAATTGTTTCTGATGGTGAAAATGGGGTATTTTAACATTGAGAACCTTTGAATATTCCCATTGGGAATCCAAATCTAAATCTATAGTTCTGTGTGTGCGTGTGGTCATAATGGGTTAATATCTATGGTTAATATGGGTTAGTACGGGCACTGTGAGCCACACAACCCTGTATGGAGCAGTGTCTTTCACATTCCTCCTGTAACCATTGTTAAAATGTTCTGCCACATGTGACACAGTAGCCCTTCTGTTTGTCGTAGTGAGCCTTGGGCACCCTACAGCATATCACCCAGTTCATGGTTTATCCCTCATCTGACCACTGCTGAGTGGGAGAACCCACAAGCCTTGGTTGTCTGGCTGTTGTCGCCATGACAATTAAAGTGGCTCAGGTGCCTGCTCATTTCTCCGCCATCCAAAAAGCAGTTCGCTTCCCACCTGTTATTTATCAGACCCTAACATGCACTTTTGTTATGATATAATCAACATATATTACCAACCATTATTACCATTATATGTTGATAATATATTCAGCACTAAAAGATGTCTTTACTATAGTATATAGTAGAGGCATTCAACAGGGGGTCTGGGACCCCTGGGGGGGTCCTCAGAGGTACTGCAGGGGTCCTCCATATTATTTGATCACACTTTGATCACACTTATTTTTGTCTAAAAATGTAAATGTCAGAAAATAAACAATACCATAAATACAACCTGTGCTAATAGTGTAAATCTATCAATAATAATAGTGATGGCAGTGAAGACTTCTGGTATACAGTATACTATAGATTTTCATCTGCATCATTGGTCAATGATTGAGATAATATACACGTTACCTATAGAGGGCGCTGTAAGAAAGATGAATGGGTTAATTAAGGTTATAAATCACTGTGAGCATTTATTTAGCACAGGTAGATGGAGAAATGTGGTAAATTGTATGCCTCTAATATGGTTTCAATGATCATGAATATCCCATTGAAAGTAATTGTGTTAGGTAGGGGTATCGGCATAACATCCTATTTTTCACCCAAATAAATAAATAAAGTTATCACTTAAAGCTAAAGTTATAGAACACGTTATTTGAGGTCTACATGGAATATTAAGATGTCTCTAAAGTTAAGCAAGAAAATTTACGACTTCTTGTTAATTTGACCGATGTTATGCATTCTAGGGTTATGTACCGTACATTTAAGTACTTTTTTCTCCTATTACTCAGCTGCATATCTCAGCCATATGCCTGTAGTATTTGGTTTATGTGTCAAGGTGTGTTTGAGGACTAGCAGTCTGATTATGTATGTGTACTTACTAGCAAAGCCAGAAGGTAGAAGAATGACTCAACACTTCAAATCAGTAGCTTCACTGTGTGTGCGCGTGTGCGTGCGTGTGTGTGATGCTGACCTAAGCCAATTACCCGCTCCTCATTTTCTAATCTAACCACAGTGTCTCCTCATTTTCCTTCAAACATCCTGCCCCACAGACACCTTTTGTCTCTCTCTCCCTTTGTCTTCGCTCGTGCGCCCGCTGAGTGTTTCTAGTGAACTGAGTACAGAGTGTTGTTCCTCTCCAGGGCTTCCTTCTTGTCTCTCTGACTGTAGTCTGAGGGAGCCCAGCGATGGGATCTGTCAAAATGAGACACAAGGTCAGAAGGTATGATGGGTGGATTTTATTCACATTTTATTATACTAAATTAGAAAATTAAATTCACAGTAGATCATACAATAATACATCAAATTTAAAACAATCATTGACAATTAAAGGTAAAGTCGGCTATTGCAAGCTAAATGCTAAGCTAATACACTTTTTGACAAATTCACACAAATTCAACAAACATCTCCTCGCATTTGGTTATCTTACCGTCTGTGCGTGTTGAAAAAATAACATGATGCTTCTACACAGCCCTGGCTCCATAAATAGTAAACAAAGTGGCGAACACCGCTCACATCAACAAAGCTGTACTGCATTTAGCTTCCAAATGCATTTATATGTGGCACCGCCACAGAGGAACGACACTATTCTGATTTGAGCTCAAAGTTAGCAAGAATGACTGACCCTGCCTTTATTAAATTAAAGTAACATTATAACTTCCAATATAATTACATTTGAACATTTAAAATGTCTCAATTCAAGAGTGATCACTTTAATACTAACATAATACATTTAGGTTCCCCTTGTCTTTATTTCGTACAGTATAGGCTTTTTAGTTCAGCCTCATGCAATTTCATTCACCACTGTTCACATGGCAACAACAACAACAACATCTTAATTGAAAAAGTGAATTGAACGTTCATAACATTCAGTCCACTGAACACACCCTTAGCCGGGCTGTGTAGCATTTATATAAACTCATTCAACCATGAATGCAGTTGATTCATGTGACCAGTTTATGAAATACAAAAATTCCTTTTACAAAAAACACATTTACAGAAATCTGGTAAAAAGCCAAATTAATGAAAAAAACTTGATTGTTGCTTAAAATCTGTATAATGTATATGAAATTGGGGTAGGTAATCGAGCAAGATCAAGGCAGGCATATTACCTTGATGTGCGGGGCTTATGATTGACAGGATCTTTGCAACAACCTAAAAACAAAATCTTTCTAAATGTAAATGGAGGTGAATGGAATTGCATGAGGCTGAACCTAGATCAGTAGAACCTATATGTATATGTCAGTTTAAAAGCAATCACTACTGAAGTGAGACATTTTAAGAGTTGAAGTGTAATTTATATTAAATGTAACGTAATTTTAAAAAAATGTGTCAATGATTGTTTTAAATTAGATGCCTTGTTGTATAATTTACTGTGAATTTGATTTACTACTTTTGTTCTAATTACATTTTTAGAACATCCGGCCCTCATAAGATGGTGGTGGTAGACTTTAGCTTTACTGAGAGTAAACATGTCTGTCCATTCTGCCAAGCAGGAGTCTAAATAGCAGCAAGAACAAGGACATCAAAGAGTAAAATGGTCATAGCAAATAGGATAAAAGTAGTTGTAGTATAAGTAGGCATTAAGGGGCCTTCATTACTGTCACAGGGTATGTTTAAATTACAGGCCCAGTAGCATCTGCTCAGTGGTAGGATGTAGTGCACTTGTTTGCCGTGAAGAAACGGTATACCACTTTTCGTGTTCTGATTCATTTATTATGGTATTATTGGTGCAAAACACCTAGAATTTAGTTAGAATATAGTCATACAGCATATATCAGTAATTAGAAGTCACATTGCTTTAGGAGTTACAAACATGTAGAATTATTTCTTTCTCCAATGGCTTTTCTCGTCCATTTTGGATGCATTAGAAAGCCTTTGGCGTTTTAGGAGAAGACTTCGGTCATTGACTGTTACGACAAGGCTACGGAGTTACCAAAGGTTTATTTTTAGCTATACAGGCATGCAATCTCAGTACATATACAATCGAGATGTTAAAATGTACAAGTATTTACATTTTAACATGTCTCTAATGTATATGTATATATAATATATATGCGTATGTATATATATGGTACAAAACACATTCATACACCTGTATCAGAAACACAAACATAAGTCATAATAACTGCAACTGCAAATTCCACTTTCACAGGTTCTCAGATGTTTTGCACCAATAATACCTTCATACGTGTGTGTGTGTGTGTGTGTGTGTGTGTGCGTGTGTGTGTGCGTGTGTGTGTGTGTGTGTGTTGTGTTTCAGAGTTTAGAAGAATGCTTTTACTAGGCACAAAGGTATGCAAAAAAGTGTAAAAGTGCTTTATCTTTAAATAGCTGAATTATGGTTAGACAGTGAGAAATAGAACTGTGCTTATGACCAGGGTTGGGCAGTAGTTACTATTCTGTAATTATTTTTTCAGTAACTAGTAGTGTAACTAATTACTATTTCCAAAAAAGTAATAATATTACAATTACTAACCCAAGTAATGCTGCAATACTGCGTTATAAGAACGAGATTACTAGTCCTAGCAAATTTAGGGTAGGCTAATTGAACCAACCTGTCCAATCATCTGGTTTGAGAGGCTGCAATGTTTTCACTTTGGCTAATTGTTGACTCCTAAGGTTAAATATTGTTCCAGTAAAGAAGATTCCATTCTTAAATTAGCTGGCTACACAGGTTGTAAAGGTGAAAGTAAAATAGTAATATAACGAGTAACGTAACTAATTACTTTTAATACCCAGTAATAACTAAACTAATATTATTACTTTTGGAAGGAGTAAAAAATATATAGTAACTTGTGTAACTTGAGTAACTTGCCCAACACTGCTTGTGACACATGCACACTAGCATACACTGCACACACACACACCCACACACACACACACACACACCTACACACGCACACACAGCATGTATTACGCACACACATGGGTGTGTCAACTTTAGAGCGAGTTCAGGAGGGTCGAGGGACACAAGAAGATTAAATGGGTTTCGGGGTTGTCTTTGAGAGAACTTCACTGCCACTCTTATTGTCCCAATGTAACTCAATAGGCCGCATACCAAAGCCACACTTTCTGTTGTCCTTTAAAGTCAATCTTTCTGTACTCATTGTATCTCTTGTCTCTCTTTATATGCCTTTACCCAGCTGTAATAGTATTGCTGGCATTAGTTTGACATATTCATATGAAGATACAACGTTGTCGTAGTAATGCTGGCATTAGTTTGACATATTCATATGAAGATACAACATTGTTGTCGTAGTAATGCTGGCATTAGTTTGACATATTCATATGAAGATACCACATTGTTGTCATAGTATTGCTGGCATTAGTTTGACATATTAATATGAAGATACCACATTGTTGTCGTAGTATTACTGGCATTATACCACATTGTAAGCTTTGATCTGGAATTTTTTTAGATCAAATACAATGTGTCATACATTCATTCACATAATTTTTATATCGAACAGAAATGTTTTTCTACACAATTTAATGTCTAGACTGCAACATTAAAAAATAATTCAAATATAATCACTAACAAAACAGACATTGAAACAAACACTTAAGACAAGATCAGCCCATATGAAATAATTACTGCCACTTTGCCTCTTCCTCTTTTTACGACAGACAGATACTTCTACAAGCTTTCATCTTACACATCCAATAAAAGAGATATTTGGCGCATGTCCAGCATTTAAAGTGCCCAAGTCTTGTCTGGAATAATCCACAGGACATGAAAGAAAACAATCCTGTTCTGACAGTACATTATTACTCTAGTCACAAAGTTATCTTTAACATCCAAATGTTAACAATATAATAATATAATATCTTTCAACATTAGGGTGTCATAACCAAAATATTTCCTAGCGTGCTACAATTTGCATTGTCTAGTGCCGAGGAGATTAAATCTACTGTGATACTTGGCTAGAATGTTTTGTTTACTTTGCTAAGAAACACAAGTTTAAATAGTTCATTCATAGATTTAGGGTGATTGTGTGCTGCATTGAAGTGGTGCATTCTAGTGTCACCATGAAGCACTGTATGCATGTATAAGAATGTTCACAAAGGAGGAACAATCTTTGTGTTGGAATGCAAATCTGTGGCACATGATTATTATTCAGACGCCTGCGCGTGTGTGCTAATGGAGACCTATGCAAGCTAAATGTGTACACAGAAGCACATACTATCAAAACACATTGTCTTAGCAGGCCTTACATGAACATGGGCTCGGTGAGCGTTTCGCTATGATACAAACAGTTGAGTGAGAATGGGAAGCTGAACCGTGGGGGGATGGGAAGAGGTGAGACCAGAAGTCAGTAGTTTATACTGGTCGTATGTGTGAACAGGAGGAGGAGGTACTGCCACAGATATCCTGCCACTCCTCGGGACAAATGCCTTTCTTCACAAATGCCTGGGACAGCAGCTGAAACGCGAGATCATTGATCAGCGCAGGAAGGAGGCAGGAAAATATAGAAACTCTCCCACAAGTTCCTCCTTGACTTTCTCACAAGGCAGATTGCAGGACAGATAGGTGACTCTGAAAGATAAGATGTTTTGTCCCCTCTGCAGATACATACATTATTGTTCAGCAAAAAAAGCATGTTTTTAATGCTTTTACACCAGAGCGAAAAGGATCTCTATGACTATACACATAGGCTATGCACTCTGTAGTATAATCTTATGGCAAACGTCAGCTAATGCTTTAAAGCTGGGGTGTGCTGCAGTGAATCCTGGCCTGGTCCCGTGGTTTTTGGTCAACCGCAACAAGGCCTCTGATTGGCTGGTCCAGCGGCAGGAATTCAGCTCTCTTGAGGTCTGAGCCCCGCCTTCTCCCCAACCTTAGGCACAGAAGCGTAATAGCACTCCCTGTGTGTGTGTGTGTGTGTGTGTGTGTGAGAGAGTCCGCGCTTTCACACGCTTGTGCACACACCCGCACACTAGCTCGCATGAGCGACAGAAGTGGAGAGAGAGATAGAAGGGGAGAGAGAGAGAGAGAGAGAGAGAGCCTATGTGAAACTTTTTTCTTCTATTTTTAAGTGGGAGGACCTGAAAACCCCTCAGAGTGAATGCCCAAGATCACACACACACTCACACACACATTTGGCCCATCCACGGCAGGCTGGAGGACTGGGCCAGAGCACAGGAAGAAAGGGAGCAAGGGGAGGAGAGAGAGTGAGAGCGAGAGAGAGAGAGAGAGAGAGAGAGAGCACTGTGGAGTTTACTACTTGTTGCTGCGGGGGGGTTATTTTTTTTTTCTCTCTCCGTGTGGATTAAGGATGGTGTCCCTCCCGCTAGCTCTCCAGGACCAGCATCTGGTCTAAGGTGAGCTTCATTACACTCTCTCTCTTTCTCTCTTTCGCTCTTTCTCTCTCTCTCTCTCTCTCTCTCTCTCTCTCTCTCTCTCTCTCTCTCTCTCTCTCTCTCTAAACCAGTGTTGTGTTTTGGGAAGGTTTTCTTTCTGTGGGAATGCTCCCTCTCTCAGTGGCATGGAGACAGACAGAGAGAGAGAGGGGGGAAGGGGGGGAGGCAGAGGGGTGAGGAGGAATGCCGGGCACCGGGACACAGAGTGCGGGCACGTGCGATTCCCAGCCTCCACCTTTTTTGTAAGTGGGACGAGGAGGCGATACGCTGCTCCACAGTGGGAGCGCTATAGTATGCGCTGTTCCACTCTCACACTGGCTTCCTCTCTCTCTCTCGGCTGTCAGCAGAGCCTCCTTTTTGATTAATGCCTGTCCTTCTGGTGTGTTTACGTCTGTGCGTGTGTGTGTGCATGTGTGTGTGTGTGTGCGTGCGTGTGTCAGTGTGTTTTAAGGGGAGGCATTTGCGTTCCAACAAACTGGCGGAGGCAAAGAGTAGTGTTTAGCGGTGTGCAGACATCATTAATCAATACTGGTTGATTCCAATCCCTTTTAAAACTCTTGGACAACAGCTAGTAACTCATGCTAGCATATAGCCTCACCAGCCTCACCACCAGCATGTGTTCACATGTTGCGTATTTCAGCAGCGCTCAAGCATTCGGTTGGACGTGTCAACGAGAACTGTATAGGCTGCAGGTTAATGTGTATGTACAGTAATAACAAGGTTATAAGACAACAAACAGTAGTATGTCATCGTCATACGAGCTGATTTGTTCCAATGAGATAGCCAAAGACTACAAAATACATAGCTAGATAGCTTTTGAGATTCAGAAGCATTCGGACATATGGCGGCCACTAATGAAACCTCCTCGAAAACGCTGCAGAGAGTCCACTTTCCGTTGTGTTTTTTGTGGTGTTTTCTTGCCGTATGGGTGTGGAGCACACATTGTTGTCCTATTATTAGAGCCAGCAGGACTGGCCAGCAGCTGTGGGGAAGGAAGTAGCTCTAGAGCAGCCGGAGGAGAGGGATTACTGGGAACACTGTGTTGGTGGGGGGTGGGGGGGGAATTATAGACTGCCGGCCTGCACGGCATTCCCAAAATGACAGTGTCAGTGCAGTGCGGTGGATGGGAGCGAGCCAGGCCGAGATCAACTGGGGTTGGAGGTCGGGAGTGAGCTGGCCACGGAGAAAAGAAGAGATGAAATCTTAACAAGTATATTCTCTTAGGAGCGTTGCATCTGCTTCACTGAATAACAGTTCTGCGTTTTGTACTTAAAATCTTAAACATTAGTCAATTGTGTCGAGGTTCCTTACCTCAATATACTGTATGTCTGGTGAGGTTTGATTATTGTTTTGAGTTAAACAAACTAAAACTTTTGAGTTACAATATCAACCTGCAAATAATAGATGCTTGTCAGTCCTGTAACCAGAGTCAAGGTTTGCCAGAGGAATCTTGTGAAAACCAATTTCCAAGAAATGCTTCAACAAGCATTGCAGACACGTGAGAATAATGTTTTAGCTAAACATTGGGACATCTTGAAAAGTAAGAAGCAATGAGTCATTTGACTAAATATCAATTTAAAAGGAAATAACCGTGACGAGGGTATATTTCTTTACTTATGTGTTTTAGCTTTGTTTCAGAAAAGGGGAATTCAAAACATTTCATTACAATAACTTTTTAGTGGTGTATTTTTACCAATCTCAGTGGAGAAAACAGTGATATAAAGAAAGGATTCTCTCTCTCGACTGCTTTGAAAACAACTTCCATAACCTAACAACCTTGTTATGTTAATCATATGCTAATCAGATAATGAAATCAAGAGTGATTAACATTATCTCTGCACTTATCTCTGCACTGTACTCTGCCTTTAGCTCACAAGTGTATGCCCAATCATGCTAAAAACACAAATAAGTTACGTGGACATGTTTCAATTTCATAGTTGACGTCATTATGGTTGTACAACATTTAGTTTCCTGTGAATTAAGTGTTAGTTAGTTATTTATTTAGTTAGTTAGTTTTAAAATTGTTAAAATGTAATGTCTGTCTTCCTGCCTGTATACTAGGCATGTTTTATCAAAGTCCTTATATCGAGGTGTGTTTCATGTGCAGAGACATGCAGGGTTAAAGCCAGTCTACAATATCATTCTGAAACTTGTGTTTAGTAAATATACATTACTGTTGAGCAATATGACAAGATGAGTTATGACTAGGAAATTAAAGATCCAGATCTTGTAGTTATTTAGATCAATCATTTCTGTAGCATTTTCCATGTCATATCAATCAATAATTTTCAGCATACTGTATCGGATATGTCTCGAATTTAAAATTGCATTTGACTTTACTTTGAATATTGGTAATCAGTGTAAAAGTCATTTTTTGGAGCTTATGAACAGGCACCTCCATTTCAAGTTACTTCAAACATATATGGCCCACGTCCAAGACTAAAATAAAAATGAAATGAAGATCTCCATTTAAAAATGTTCTTAGTCTAGGACTAGGCTTAAATCCATGTCTGTGAAACCAGGCCCTATAGGCCTACGCGTCTAAACAAAATATTTATATAGGGGATGACATAATTAAGATGGTGTTCATTGTTTAGCATAAGTCTCTCTCTGTTTTGTTACCAAGTGCTTCAGGAAATAACGCCATCATTCCAGTTATAATTTACAACAGGTGGTTTCTACTTTTAAAAATGCACTAAGCTTTTGGACTATTTACAGACGTTACAATAACAACTCGACCCCAGATTTATGAAGCACTTACATTGTGTGCTGTTTGTAGCCTATTGCCTGTGGGCCTGTGGGCAAGGTCCAAGCAATATCTGCTTCACACACACACACACACACACACACACACACACACAATAATCTACATCTATCTATATACATTTATCATGTATCACTTGTCGTGTGTGAGATCATTGGTGGCATGTGGGCAAACTGGTTGTTTGCCAGTCAGCTAAAAACTGCTGATTGCACTTGACAATCAAACTCAATTAGTAAATGAATGCTGTGATGCCCTGCTATTACTGTAAGCATCATTCACTAATGAGCGCTGTGGGAAATGGTTCATTGTGTTTCTCAGATAGTCTAGTCAGCTATATTTGTCCAACATTTTTAACAGCCAGCACTGACCAATAAAACATAACAGGCAACACAGCACATAGACCGTTCTTAATCTTATTCAACAGCCAATGAGTAAGCAAACCACACTTTGAAATGGTCAGAAGACCTTACAGTAATGTGGAGGGCTAGACTGCTCCACCTTAGGCCAGCAATAGCACGGACACAGTGGATACTGTGGGGAGGGTGGTCCAGTGGTCTGGGTGTTGCGCTCCCAGCCAGAAGGTTGTTGGTTTAAACCCCGTGTTGACCTTCCTGTAAGCATCTTTGAGCAAGATGCCTAACCCCTAACTGCGCCTGGTGGTTGGTCGCACCTTGCATGGCAGCAATCGCCATGAATGTGTGTGTGAGGCAATACTGTACAGCGTTTTGATTGGCCGGAAGGTTAGAAAAGCACTATATAAATGCAGTCCATTTACTAAAGAGTAGCTTTAGCTGAACCCACTGGGAGCCTATAGCAGGTTCAAGGTCAGAGGACCTACGTATTTAAAGGTATAGTCAGCTATTGTAATCTAATACACTTTTTGTCCAATTCACCAAATATCTCCTCGCATTTCGCTATCTTACCTTTCTCTGTGCGTGTTGAAAAAATCATCTGATACTTCTACACAGCCCTGGCTCCGTAAAAGGCCATTGTGGACGCACAACAGACAACAGGCCATGTGTTGATCTGTAAACATGAACAGTGTGTTGGCATTTTGTGAGAGATGCCATGAATATCTAGTAAATGTTTAAATAAAGTTGCCCTAGTTCTGTGCTCTCGGGAGTTTGTGGTCTGCTGTGTTTATGTTAAGATGTGCTGTGTGTGTGTGTGCGTGTGTGTGTGTGTGTGTGTGTGTGTGTGTGAGTGTGTGAGAGAGATAGAGACAGACAGACAGTCAGACAGATATTAAGCAGAGGAAAACATTGACCAGGTACAGACTCAGTGACCACAGTCTGGGGGTGGAGACAGGCAAACACAGACAAACATGACTCCTACCAGAAGACAGACTGTGTGTCCATTGTGATATGAACATCCCCAAGACAGAAACCCACTTCCTCACCCAAGGCACAAAATACAACTATCTTAGAATTTAATATTTCAGTCAGTTTAAAACCCACCCAATAGCCCCAACAGATTTATAGAAGCTCCCTAACCAAGACCAACTAGTGTTCCTACTAGAAGAAGTCAGGGAGTGCTGTAGGCTAGCAACACGTTATGTGACAGCCTGTCACAACATGAGAGACTGTGGCTGACTTCCCCCCCCCGCGTTTGTAAAAACTGTATCCACACTGTGTTTATTACTTTTGTTTAATGTATATACTGTATACATTTTTGATTTTGTTGTTGCTGTTGCTGTTGCTTTGGCAATAAGAGAAATTACCTTGTCATGTCAATAAAGCCTTTCCTTTCCTGAACTGAACTGAGAGAGAGAGAGGCAGAGAGAGAGAGAGAGAGGCAGTGAGAGAGAGAGAGGCAGAGAGAGAGAGAGCGAGAGAGAGAAAGAGAGAGAAAGGGAGAGAGAGAGGCAGAGAGAGAGAGGAATGTTAGTGTTGTTCCTGGTGCACCATGCTGTGAGTTATGTCTGTTTACAGCCCTGACCTTTCTTATGCGTTACACAAACATTGTTCCCGTGGCAGCCTGGCTTGAGGTTGTCTAAATGTCTAAAAAAGGAAAGGCAACTCGGGCACACACACCCAATAAAATCAACATTTGTTAGAGGCACAACATTTTTTTGTTAATTATTGCAGTAGAAACAAGCATATATTATTATATTATTATATAATATAATTATATATTCTCAAGAAGATGTGTTTTGTGAGTTCTCTCACACACACCCAGCTGTTTACCATTTTGCATTCATTAAGCATAATTATTTGACCTTCTATGACCGCCTAAAGCTTATGTGCTTTAGAAATATGTTGAAAGTGTAGTTATATGAGAGGAGTGGGACTTCTTGAGTTCATTAGTAGGCTATTTACTGTGTGCTGTAGTTAGTCACATACAGGTCACAAAACTGGGACACTGCATTATCCACAGGTTGACCACACAACAGATCACAGTATTTACACTATTAATAATAATAATAATAATAATAATAATGAAAGTGTATGTCCACTGAAACTTGGTGTTATGCATGGATTGCAGACCCATAGATGTAGTGCAGTATTGTACAAGAGCCATGGGAAATGGAGATATCCTCTTAATTACTGTTTTCTCTTTACTTTCAGAAATATAAACACTATGACCATTAAATAGCAGGTCATATGGCAAATGATGTTAAATAATAACGTGAAAATCTTTTTTTGTGGGACTGTGTTAGCAAACTGAATATAACGTCAGTACAATAATCTAGGGTGAATATGTCAAATGTGTGATAAACCATTCACCACTCTAATTTCTCATTAAATATGGTTTTGTCAGTCTGGTGTATGTTCCCTGTCCTGTTAGTCTTCTAGTCAGTGTTTCTATGCGTTGTGTGTTTTCCTTTTGTTCCAGTCTGTGTTTCACCCTTTGCCATCCATGTCTTCCTTGTGTGTCATGTTTCTGTTTATTGTCAGCTCCTGCCCAGTGTTTGAAAGTTGGTCTTATTAGTTCCACCTGTGTTAACATTGTCTAAGTAGTTTCACCTGTCTTTGTTGTCTTTGTCCAGTGGTCTGTCTCTCCTGTCTTGTCTACATGTGTTTAGCGGTATAGTCAGCTATTGCAAGCTAATTGTAACCGAATACACTTCTTGTCAAATTCACCAAATACCTCTTTGTGGAATATTGTTATGAGCATAACTGACCTTGCCTTTAAGCCCTTGTGTTTCACTTGTTGGTGATTATTTGTGTTTGTTCCCTGCTGACGCCCTGTTTGTTCCTTATAATATCCTTGTTCATTCCAAGTTCTTACAGTCGTGCACTTGGGTCTTACCTCTCCTTCAAACAGTACAGTGTTTGTTCCTTTGAGACAGTGATACCTTCGTTGTAATATCTTCAAAATGTTGTGTTATTGCTACATCCAAATTGGACAAGAGCAGTTTTTTTGACAATAGACCTTTTTCACACGCAGAATACATCACACCGGAAATGGTCATAGATGGGTTAACAACAGCAGGCACTATGGAAAATACTTAGTCTGGCTATTGGTTTTTTTTCTAAGAAGTGCAATGCAAGGGCAATTACAATATCGTTCATGTTTTTAAGTGTTTAACGGCCAGCAGGTGCGGTAGTGAGAGCTAATAAGTGCTAAGCTGCTAGCACGGTACCGTACCAGTGCTGCACCAGTACTGTAAGTAAATGAGGAAGAAAGAAGCCTCGTAAACTTGAGGTTCTACTATGTAGTGCATAATCCAAAGATACCGTTTTAATAACTGATCTGTTAAGATAAAAATGATCATAACAGACTGCTGTTGCAGTTTTTTTGCTTGCAAGTTTAATTTGCCAGTGATGGTTGGGAGCCAAAACATGTTCACACACAAATGTTCTCCCTGTTATAATTTAAAAATGTACCGGTAAAACCCAAGTCGCATCTAATCTTGACTACCCATAACCTTCTGAGGTCACGATTGGAGGAAAGCAAGTTAGGGGTGTTTAGAAAACTACCGTTTATCCTTCTATGACAATTTCTGGTGCGACAAACACATAATTGTGAAAAGGGTATATTGTTATTATGTACTGTAGATAATAAGTTGATAACATTACCTCAAACTCACTTGATGTGTAGGTGTAAAACCCCCTTAGCATATTTCTCCACTGAGAGGAACTACTTTCAGCGATACTTTCAGAGGAAGTACTTTCAGCAGAACGCTGTATTGTTTAGATGCAAATCTGAGGAACACAATTGGATGAATAAGGAAGAAGAAGGGCATGGGATGGTCTTTTAACAACACTTTGCCACCTGGCCAATAACCACCAAGACCATGTTTGAGGGTGTAATCTAATACTGTGTATGTGTTTATTAACTAGCGGAGGGATTGTCCTGTACCTCCTCGTCTATCTGTGTTTCTCCCCCTTTTCCCTGTGTGAAATATTAATCGGAGAGGAACACTTGGCTTCAATAATTTATCACTTCATTGCTCTATTGAAAACCCAGAGGCCTCAATATCTTCAGTTGAACACGATAAGCCTGCAAATTAATATTCATAGCCTTGGCGGTTGTTTATGCTAAACGCCGTGTTTTGATTCCACTTCACTCACCAGACATGACTTGATCGGGCTTTCATCTCAAGTTCAGCGGAGCACTCAAAACTTAAGTGGAAGTTTTAGTCTCCTTCAGGTAATGACTACACAGTCATTATGGTGGGTGCACCCAGCAACAGGCTTTTGTGTTTCTGAAAGAGAGATGTCTTTTTTCTTTAACCTATTTCAAATTGTTTTGTGTGTGTGTGTGTGTGTGTGTGTGTGTGCGCCCGCTAATACTTTGTGTAAATATCTCAAAGTGTGCAAGCTATGGTGTGCGTGTGTTTGTGTTTGTGTACTGTGTGTAGATGGGTGACCCAGTGTTTGTGTATGTTCTGTACATAATATCATAACACCTCTGGGACCACCTACGTTGTTTTCAAGGACCCTAGAGATAATAGTGTCCCACCAAGAGTACGCAGAGCACCCCCAATACAGTATGTGTGCGTGCGTGCGTGTGTGTGCGTGCGCGCACACACACGCGTGTGCGTACAGTACGTGTGTGTGTGTGTGTGTGTTTGTTCGAGAGAATGTGTAGTTTGCCTGATTGCATGGCACACACTGTGATTTGGGGATGCCCCTTGTGTTTGTGTGTGCTGCACGTGTGTTTACATGCCACACGTTATCCAACAGTCAACCTTGCGCAATACTGTGGAAAAGTTTAGCAATGGGCAGACATGGAGATTGTGGCCAAATAAGTGCAGAACAGGTGTATGAACCCCGCCACGTAACCACATTTGTGGAGCCATGCACAATCGCATCTCTGAGGCAACTGAAAAGTATAATGACCCTTACATGGGTGCAGGTTGAATTCCACCCATTCCTAATAAGAGGACTTGTAATTACAGTCAAGTGAATGGTGAGGCGGGTCAAACGCTTTGTATTTAAGACGGCACACTTTGCACAGGTCCTCCTCCTCCTCCAGACATTCCTCGTCTTCGATATGTGAAAACCGCAACTTGAGCAATACTGTGCTGAGACAGATGGAGAGTGTGTGTGCGTGTGTGTGCACGTGCACGTTTATAAAGTCCTTGGGGTGCGTGGCGTTGCCTCAGGATGTTGCATAATTGCTCCCTTTATTCACACATGCACGCTTATTCACACATGCACACACGTGCACACACACACACACGCACACACACGTGTGTTATCTGACTGCCTGAGTAATGACGACGCTCGCGTGGAAGTAAAGAGCGTCTTTCTGTCAAGTCTGGAATTCCCCCTCCCCCCTCCCTTCCCACACGCACGCACGCACACACACACACACACACACTGAGGCATACTGTTGCTGTGAGGGGAATCAGAGACAGTCTAGGTGGTGGGTACAACCAACAGGACTGGTTTCTCTTTTTACCAACACATCACAGAGCGGTTGGAGGAGGGGGCGGGGTGTGTGTTTAAAAACAGCAGCAGTAAAGAGAGAGAGAAGTTCAGGAATGGCCTGAGCGAGCAAGGATAATTGATGTGCTACAGTTCCTTGCCGTAACGACACCAGCTTCCGTCTCCCGATGCCTCCTCTCTCTGTCCCCTCCCCGAGGCCCGACGGAGCCTGCCGTCGACGGTAAGCCAGCCGAGTTAACCGGGGCGCCTCAAAAGGAAGGAATGTGCCACTGCGTTGTCAGAGCACAAAGCTGTAGTCTGCGATGACAAAATATATCCTTGATATAAACTCTCAAGAAACACACACTATAATGTACTGTGCTTAATTACAGTAAACACTCCCAAACCTGCTTAATGTCAGTGCCAGTGCTATTTCTTGCCAAATGGGGTGCAGTGTGAAAGCCTTTCCATTGTCTGTATCGGTGCCCGGGTCTAGCTCACGTACAAGCCCATTAGGCCAATGGACCCATGCTGTATACTGATACAGTATAATCAGACAGGAGATGGAGATTTGCTGTATTCAAAGTGTTAAAGTGATCACTTTAACACTCAACGTGGGTGTCTCCTAAACACAGCAGACCGCTTGGTTCAAGGCTAGCATTCACGAGCCATTAAGGCAGTGCGTTTTAGTGCTAACCCGGTTGACACTGACCCACTGACCCACGCGCACACAACACTACTCTTATCCAAGGAAAAGGCCAGAGATTGGATCAGGGAAGTGGTGTAATCAGTGTTGGCGGCAAATGCATCTGGGTTTTAGAACAAGCCCTGCTCCAAGACAAGCACCTTTATTCCTCTGTTCTGCCTGGCTCTGTTCTGTTTGACTTTTACGGAAATGTGAAAGTTAAGTAACATGGAATTACTGCGGGAAGGTAGAAGATGGATTGAAAAAACTTGACTTACTGCATGACTAGTCTTTTTTGAGTTCACTATGTAAATGCACGGTGATTTAGATTATACTACCATGTTCACAAGTGTGTTTTTGTGTTTGTGGTTGGCTTACATCCATTAGAATACATGCTGTTTGCTACACTATACGTTATGCTGGTGTGGCTGATCTGCTCAGGGTTGGACAGATTTCTGTGGAAGCATCCACGTGGAACGTCCACAACAGAATGTAGGCCATTCACTCTAATCCCAACATTGTCTCGGTGACATGTTCGAGAACGTGGCCCTGTGTGTGTGTGTGTGTGCGTGTGTGCGTGTGTGTGAGCGTGTGTGAGCGTGCGCTCTTATCATGTGATTGCTAAACAAGATGGGTTTACCTTTATCTTTGCATTTGGACATTAAAACATGCAGACTGTATCAAGTTTGCTAATACAGTACAATGCAGTTAGGTTGATGTGTTCTCAGTTATCATACTGCATACAAATGTACCACAGCCCTGCATTACTATCTTTTGTAACATGAAAGCGTCTGCTAAATGATTGAAACAGTTTGGGTTGCGACGTACGATTGCTGAACCAACAGTGTTATCAGGAGGTGTGTAACACCTTTAACCATTAGTCAGTTTAACACTGAGAGGGCCCATATGGTGGTCATTCAGTGATGATCCACCAGTCAACCTCAACGCCTCTCATTAAGCCTCATTACTTGTATTGAACAACTAGACCAGAGCTCCCAATGCTTTTGTTCCCGGAAATGGCTAATGTTTGATACCTTAAAAGTATAGTCAGCTGTTGCAAGCTAATTGTAAGCTAATACACTTTTGGTAAAATTCACCAAATATCTCCTTGCTATATCTTACTGTTCACTGTGCGGATACTTCTACACAGCCCGTCTCCATAAATCGGAACGTAAACAAAGTGGTGAACACCGCTCACAACAACAAAGCCGTAGTACTACGCTTTGCTTCACAGTTTCAATGTGTGAGGCGGCACTGCGTAGGGAAATTGTTTTGACTTGAGCTTGAAGTTAGCAAGCCTTTTGAAGAATAACTAAACCTGCCTTGAAGAGATAAAAGTATCATGTTCTCTCTCTCTCTGTTAGGCACCTTAGAGAAAGTAACATGTATATTTCTTTATATTTAGGAGGCTGTGGAATTAGTTTGGATACCGGAAACTTAAAAATAAGTTAAATGTTTCTGCTACTTCATTGTTTATGTACAGTATATCTGTGAAATAACAACCTCACTTAATTTCTGTGTAAATTATGAAAATGTGAATTAGGAAGTTCTTCACGTCTGTGTTGAATCCGCTGTGGCGGTGTGCGATTGTGTGTTTCCTTAGCAAACTGTACTGCCAAGACGTCTTTTGTGAGTCTTCCTGGGCACTCTCAATCAAGCCTGGCTTCATTAGCGAGACCTTTCTTCTCCTCTGTCTTCCCTCACTCTTTCTTTTTTTACCCCTCTCAGCATTTTCTACACTTCAGCATTTGTGAGATTTTTTTTTTCTCTCCGCATTTTCATCACGGCTAAGTAGGATTCTGTCTCTATGTGTGTCTGGCCAGCAATGCCACACAGCCTTGGCTGTTCTGCCTTTTCTCCCTCGCCATACAATGAGATCTGTTTGGGAGCAGCCGTTGGCAAGCTGGCACTTTACTTGACACTCTAGAGGGCCAGATATGAGTTGGAGGGGGAAATTCATTGACACAGTCAGAAGAGAAAGTACACTGGAGGAAACCAGACTCCTACCAGATAACAGTGCCTTTTCCCTGAGTGATGCCATAGTTCAAATGTATTGTAAACCATGTACATTTGTTACTGCACACGTAACACACACACACACATTATTTTGTCTGCTCTGGAATACACTAGATAACAGAGTAACTAACCATTATTACTGCTATTGTACTGGTTGCCTGTAAAACACATAGCATTTACATCACAAATATATAGTTGTGAAATGTGTATTGATTAAACAGAAATCCTGAAAGCCGAAGGCAATATTGGCTGTAGTTATACACAATAACCATTACACTATTACAACTATTAGCTTCTGGTAATGCCTGTTGTTACTAGTCAACATGCTAGCAATACATTGTGCAACTGCAGTCTACAGAACCTGCCGGAAGTTCAATAAGATGAATGTGCCTTATTAAATGGTTTAGAAAGATGTGCCCTCAGCTACACTTTATGATAAACTGTTGGGAGCTCCATCTAGTGGTGAACATGGCTTTGGCCGGGACATTACTAATCCGTGTGTGTGTGTGCTTGTGCTTGTGTGTGTGTGTGTGTGTGTGTGTGTGTGCGCGCGTGTGTGCGTGCGTGCGTGTGTGTGTGTGTGTATGTGTGTATTTCAATTTGTGAAATATATTTGTGAAAGCGGATTTTCTATGAAATATATAAATGTAATTAAAAAAATGTTATGTGCTTGCCCAATAGTTGGTACTCCCTTAGGTGTTCTTATGGGCATAGCTTTAATCCCACTGCAATGCTTTAGTGGGAAAACATTTTCCCTTTAATTTATAATTTATTTATAATTTATTTCTTTATCAGTTATACTGTAGATGTCCTTGTCTATATAACCCTCTGTCTTTAGTCTTGTGGGCTGAGGTTATGTCTAGATTAGTAATTGTATAGAAACCACAATGAGGATATATGTCAACGTGATATACTGTATAATGTTCCCCAACTGCTGTGCATACTGTAACAGATGTACAGATGTAAGATTTATTTGGTAACAATGTCACATAATAATATGTGTATGACACTGTGACTCGAATATAACTAATCTGCTAACAACACAACAGTTGTACTCTATAATTCACATGTGAGCCTAGAGTAGAGACTACCTTACACTTATACACACAGTGTATCATCATGTGCACTCGTGTACCACATGGGGGCGATGAAGGTACAGTTATGATTTAGCCTACTGGGGGAAACAGCTCGTTGTTTTACATACAGAAACCAGGTTTTGCGGCTTTTGGGGCAGTGAAGTGCAGTCTAATAGGACATACATAGAGTGAATTGCAGCATGCTTTTTGTGTTTTGTGCTTTGTTAGAATAATTAAAATGGTCTTACAATAACTGACTGCATTTGTAAGTGTGCACACCATATAAATAATACACAATATATTCTGATGAACGCTATGCACTGTACCGTCAGCGTGAGCGTACTTGTGGCAGATCATTTATTTGAAATGCATTTGCATTTCAATACGCATATGGTTTCCTAGATATTTCCACATCCTCAACCTTTCCTAGAGCACCTACAGAGGCAGACATGCAGCCTTACGAGCTGATAATGTTTCTGCAACGGCAGCCATATTGATTGGAATTCAGCCAGTATCTTCTTGTTGTCAATCAAATGTAATCCCTATTATCTGCCCAGGGAGACTGTAGCATGGAAGCTATCAATATCCCATAATTCTCTTCTCCTCTTCCATACTAATAAACTAAGACACCAGACAGCACTCCATACAATTTGCCCCTAAGTCATGTGTCATTAAATGTCTAACCTTCTATGTTTTCTCAGAACCAAACGATGCCTATCCATCTATTTGTTTCCCCAGACCAGGCTACTGGTGTGTGCGTGTGTGTGTGTGTGTGTGTGAATCTAATCAGTACCTTTGCATAGTGTTTACTGTGTGCTCTCTGTGGTTCATCAGGCCCTATATGACCATAAGGTGTATGCAAGCTCTTTCCTCAACAAGCCTACAGTATTACCAATTGGGTTCTCATAGGAAACACAGTTTTTAACCATTTGGAAAGAGTTATGATTCTCACTATCTAGTGCACCCCCACCATCAAAACAATACAGTAGTTCACTGGCCTCTTCTGCACATCATACACAGGGGTCAAGAGATAAAGTGTATGACATACATTCTTGTACGCACAAAAATATCTATGATATGTTTATTGAAATACAAGAACAAAAGAAAAAGACAATGTTTTATGCCTCAGGGGCTCCTGACCTCCACTGGTGTTATACTGTAAGTCGCAAGGCGATAAGGTAGCCGTTTTGCAGTGACACGGGTCCTGAGAACAGGATAAAACCATGCCCTTGGGCTAGTTACAAGTCTGACCTACATACAACCCACTCCCACACATTTTGGCAAGGAGATGTAGTTAGTCTGTTGTGATTGGTGCATGCATCTCTGCTGTCATGAGGATGAGCTGCTATATTGTACGGTGCACTGTTTACTGCTCAAGAGGGCTACCCTTGTGCCTGTGTGTGTGTTTGTGTACACAGTGCTGTATGTGGGAGGCGAATATTTATATGCAGGCCATCTGCGTGTACAGGAGCTCCACACATCTGTGTCTGTGAATAACACTTATTTTCTAGGACTCGCTTTCTAACTTTTTCACACAGTTAAACTTAAAATGTCCCATGTGTAAAGATGTAACTGACACAGGAGTTCACAGAAACGGCACGAAAATGCCTTATCTATAAATGTGTATATCTTATATAAATGATATACTGTATATTATACAAACTGTACCAAATGTTTATACTTTACCTTACAAATGAATGCCCAGTCTTCCTAACGTACACCAAATCAACGTGTTGCACTATATTAAATAGAGATTATATTAGTGTACATCCCCAGCTGTTGCCAGGGTTATTATTTCACACTTTTGTATACTACTGTATACAACTTCTTTTATTTCATTAACAGTTGTTTCTATTAACATGTTTCTATGTGACACCATACTGTATGTTTCTATGTGACACCATACTATATGTTTCTATTTGACACCATACTGTATGTTTCTATGTGACACCATACTGTATGTTTCTATGTGACACCATACTATATGTTTCTATTTGACACCATACCGTATGTTTCTAAGTGTGGTGTAACCAGCCAGTGTAACCAGGAGCTTTCTCAACACCTCTGGCCCTAGTTAAGAACTCATTCTGACCTTCAGCTAACTCAGGGTCCTATAGCTAAAGTTGTACAAACACTGCTAGTCTCCCTTGGTGTTCACCTAAACAGAAGGCTATAGTTCACTATTCAATAGCATTTCTAGTAGTCCACAGCTCTGGATTTTTGCAGTGAACTTTCATCTGACCTTGACTCCCCCGACACCTATTCTGTCTCACCCCCTCACTGGGGTCTTTGTGCCTGAGCCCGAGCCAGACAGCTTTACACAGTCAGAAATATAGCAGTCTCCCAGCATCATTACAGACCAGTGTAACAACAACCCAATTGAAGCTAGGTGGTCCTATGACGACCATTATGCGGCAATGACAATCAGTATACGTTTTGTAATTATATCACAGGTGTGACTTGGCACTCTATGTGGGTGACTGGGTGTGTGCTTAGCATGCATACTACACAGTGTGAGTCTGAAGGGTTGTGTGTAATGTAAGTGGCCGAGTAACGTTGTCACCAACATCACATTTACACATACTGTAGTCCATCTGCATAACCTTATTTATTATGTATCTCCAGTGTGTTAAATGATGTGTGGGTGTATATCTTCCTCCTTCAGTCTGGGTTATTAGAGTGATGTATACTAGCATATACTTACTAATGGTACTCCTAAATACACTCACAGGGATGTTGTATTAGCTATAGCTTCATTGAAAACACATACACACACACACACGTTGGAACTTAATGGGCTATGGTAATGACAAGCCAAAGCACAAAACATGCAGTGTTATGGTTCCCTAGCAAGACACCAACGAACAATTCGGCAGCCGAACAGAGGGATATTATATTACCGCGTGTATAAATACAAACCTTGAGTGCTGCTTCAACATTAAAAACATGCTACAGTATGTAATAATGACAGTTGTGAAATAAAAATGTTCCAGCACTTCAAACAGACCAGGCCACAGTAACCAAAAATAAATGTTGAGTGGATTGGATATACAAGCTACCACAACAAATGCTGTATATCTAACACACAGTCAAATATAAACTAAATCATAGAGGTTCCAATTAATTATCTGTATTTTTGAACAAGGATAATATGAAAACATATTGAGCCCTGGAAGCAATAATGTAGGACTGTTAGCACTATGAGACTTTACCACAGATGAAAAGATAAACGATAAACTAGATAAGGACTTTCTTGTTCCAACAAAGGCAAATAGCTTAGCAAGTGAGTCAACAGGCCTTGTAGAGGACAGAACAGATATCAGAGGTTACACAAAGTTATCCGTACTTGCTAGGCACAAGTGGAATGTAGCTTAAATAAAGGTACAACTTTTTAAATTTTTTATTTTTATTTGAATATATTTTAGTTGAGTTTTGTATCAAGTGATTGGGTCAGCTGTGAAACCAGCTTTAACTGACATCCACAGGTGCATTCTGGGATAGACTATGCAACACATTGTTTAAATATCCTTTGTCTACATATGTTTGTATGAAAGTGTGTATGCGTGTCTGTGTGTTTCTTTGTCTATTCCTCATTGTATCCATCTGGCTGTGTCTATGGTCCAGCTGTCTGACCCACACCTTCACACAACCCTGCTGTTGGCAATTTGACATTCTAATAGCCTTTTCCGCAGCTGTTTCTCTGTCACTCATTGCCATGCATGGCTCTCCTGCTTAGAGAGGCAAATGAGAGCAGTGACGATGCAAACGTGAGCTGGAACACATGATTTCACTGGATCAGGAGTCAGTGCTAGTCAGCGCTCGTTAGCTGGTAAAAGCCTTTGGGTTACCAATAGCCGGGGGCAGCCATGACAGTTAAGTTAGGTTGAAGGAATGTAGAAGAAACTTGTTGGAATCTGATGGCCTGAGCTTCCACTCCGTTCCAGTGAATATGCTGACCTGCTCATATCTTCTGGGCAACCGAAACTTCTGTTGTTCCCACATCTCCCATAGCATTATCTCTCTCTCTCTCTCTCTCTCTCTCTCTCTCTCTCTCTCTCTCTCTCTTACTCTCTCTCTCGCCACATACAGTCCCCAGGGCTATAGAGCTAGAGGGAATTATATCCCAGTGCGTTGCAACAACAGGAATCCCTGTATGAAAGAGTGCATAATATATGTAAAGAGAGAGAGAGAGAGAGGAAAACTGTTCAGGCTAAGGGAAGAGGAACAGCTTTCCTGTGATTCAGGATTTCTGCACATACCCACACACACACGCACACACACACACATGCACACACACACACACACACATTCCGGATGTCAAGTTCTGGGATTTCGCTGTGGGAAACTTTAGCTCAAGGAGTAGGCGTGCTCTGGAAGGAGGAGCACAGCTTTAGAGAGTGTGGAACCGGACACGGTGCTAGAGCAGTGCGTTGATGTGGACCTGGTCTAACCTGTCCTCAGTCCCAATGATACGTTGCTTCAGAACACAGTGGCTGTCTACACGTCAAACGGGCATTGTTAGCTAAAGTTGAGGCTGTGTATACTCCCTGAGAACTCTTTTGTGGAGCACTTGCTGGAGCATCTTCAGGACATAGCTTGCTTATACCGTACCGTACCATGGCCGGGGTCACCAGGAAGGGTTCTGGGCGACCGTCATACTACTACAGGTTCCTGGGCAAATCCCGTCTGCAGCGGCAACGCAGTCGGTCACGCAGTCGCACCAGATCGGCTGCCAGCAAGGGTAATACATGGCACGACTGCTATCACTTACCGTACAGCCACTGAGCTTGTACTGTAGTCTGTGCCTGGGCAGCTGTGGACAGCGACCTTATCCACTCTAGCTGCTCAGGAATCAACCACAGAGATACTGTATTGTTGATACTTTGAGGCACTTGTACAGTGAGAGCCCAATGCGTGTTGTATAGGTTGTGTTATGAATTATGTAACACAACTTCTAGACTTTTTTGTTTGTGTTTATTTTGTTCACATTTCATTTCTAAACCTTTGACATGTATATCTGTTGTAGCCATGGGGTTGTAGCCTGTTTCACTTGTGTGTGTGTGTGTGTGTGTGTGTGTGTGTGTGTGTGTGTGTGTGTGTGTGTGTGTGCGTGCATTCACAATATAGCGCTATTCTTTACAAGAGGGTGCTGGCTCACATTTTAGTGTGAACCTAGAGTTCCACTACTGTGCCTACAAATATGGTTAGATAGCAACCAAGAGTAATTTGATATACTCTGTTAATTCATACCTACCTTTCTGTTACAGAGATACTGTGCGGGAGAGGGGGGGGGAGTAGCTAGCTACTGTAGATCCACAACCTGTTGCTTTTCACAGTTAAATGCTGTAAAATGTTAAATGCTGTAAAATGTGTAGTCATTGTGTTTTCATTTCTAATAACTTGTATTGGAGATCAGCTCCTTTTTAATTGGGAGCAGATGAGAGAGAGAGAGAGAGAGAGAGAGAGAGAGAGAGAGAGGGGGAGAGAGGCCTCTCTTTCTTCTTTTACTTATCTCTCTGATGACAGGGCTTTTTGAAGTCTCCCGTCATTCACTCTTCAAAGGAACAAACATATCCAGTGTGAATGCTGTGTGTGTGTGTCTCTCTCTCTCTCTCTCTCTCTCTCTCTCTCTCTCTCTCTCTCTC
>JAODUK010006129.1:0-32330 GCA_027564635.1 Typhlichthys eigenmanni | reverse complement strand
TCTCGGGATCCCCCAGTCAGAGCTTGATGATGTTGCTCGGGAAAGGGAAGTTTGGGGTCCCTTGCTGAAGCTGCTGCACATTACTGGAAGTGCAATAGAAGTCTTGCCATTAAAAAGCAAACAAGAGTAATATGCGCAAAATATGGACTCCAAATGACAAAAAGTAAAGAGTGGGATTTTCCCAACGACGATATAAATGATAAAGTATAATTTAAGATGGTAGATGTTTTTCTATCATCATACAATATCACACAGCCCTACCATGCAAGGTGCGACCAACCTCTGGGAGCAGTTGGAAAGTACGGGTAGGGGGTTAGGCATCTTGCTCAAGGATGCTTACAGGTAGGTCAACACCAGGGTTTGAACCCACAACACCCAGACCACTAGACCATCCTGCCCCCATCCTGCCCATGAATATCACAAACAAACAGGACAAAGCGCAGCCCTGGCGGAGACCAACCACCACCTGAAACGAGTCCGCCTTTACTGCCGAGAATCTGTACACAGCTCTCGTTTTGGGCATACAGGGATAGGATTGCCCTTAAAAGGGACCCCTCACCCCGTACTCCTAACTTTTGAATTAAATCACTGGTGGGCATTAATTTTACGCCTTTCCTGAAGTACCCTTTGTCCTAATCAATTGACCTGTCCAATCAGTTAAACAACATTGTGTCTGCCATTGCATGAAAATCTGATTAATTATGCTAGTTCTAATCACAAAACACGAGCAAAGTAGGCCTAATTACCAAATTAACGGAGAACTCTAGACTGCAAAAAACTATATGCAACTGAGAAATCTATAAATAGACTACAAAAAAGTATAGGTGCTGTATCGAGCACTCTCTGATTTCCTGTATACGAATGTAGCAGAACGTCTTTCTGTCAATAATTAACTGTTTATTATGGGGTCTGCCCTCATTAAGAAATCTGTAAAGAATCAAATAAAGAAGCTGAGTTTCGAGGAGGGACAAAAAGAAAGCCTACTGTCCAATAAACGCTGAGATGTGTTTTTCTATGGGAAATGACCACACAGGATCCCATTGAAGGTCAGCTTCAATAGCAGTGTTGGTCTCGTAAGACACGCTGTTCACGAATCAGTATTGCCAGTATAGCCAGTCTCTGCTGCCCGGGTCTGGTTCGTCAAGGCCCCTGACCGTCACTGCCACCCATATGACCCACCATGGTTCCTCCCACGAGTGGTGGGCCCATAGGATGAAGACGAGGATGGTTTCACGTTGCTTATTCTGGCTGTGCCCGGCTGGGCTCCGTGGCAAACCCAGCCACCAAGCGCTCGCCAGCGAGCCCACCCTCTGGGCCGGGCTCCAGATCCCCGGGCTTCCTCCGGGCAGGGTAACTTCTCTTTTCTGATTTTCCACGAAGGGTCTTTTAACCCATTCTTATTCTTGGGTTAGCCTATGCATGGGCTACAGTGAGGAATCTACGACTCCATCCATGATTTTAAGCACCTCCCATTTACTACGCATAGGCACTTTAATATTTAGAGTTCAGAGTTCACATTGTTCACCCAAAACATTGAATAAGAGATAGTTGAGACAATGAGAAAACACAAGTAATGATAGTGCTACTGTATGCAGCCACATACATGATTAGAAGTATGTTTTCGAGAACAATAGAATAATGGAAGTTAATGGTAGATGAATATACCGGTAACAATATTTTCTTATTGTCAGCATTAATTTCGCCACTTAATATAGAGTTGAAGAAGCTACAGAGTAGAGGATTTAATTAAAGTTGAAGTATAAACAATAAAGTATGTGCATATAGCATTTTGTAGCCAATAACATCTGCATGCACTGTTTCACATTGAGCTGCATTGTACTGTTTAATTATATGGCAAAATGAAAAATCACCTCTTGCATCGGCAGCGCATTTAAAGACCACTGCAAAGGGATTTTTCAACAGCAATGCACATTCTTAATTTCTAGAAGTGTGAGGATACCAGATCTGCAAAGGCACTAAAAGCATCTAGTAGGACTAATGATTCTGGCAACTGGGGAAATGCCTGGTGTGCACCCGTAATTGAGCCTGTGATAGCTTGGCAACCCTTATAAAGGCATTCTACTGGGCTGGGGCAAATTAACCGCCACACAACCAGTGTTAAACAGGCCCTATAGCAGAATGGTGCAGAGACAAAGACACAAATACATTTTGATCATTAGTGTAATATTTGTTTGCTCGGGTTCAAGATTTGAGGTGATCCAGGAAAGTGCTCCTTCGTAAATCTGTGGAATGAGACCTGGATCACGCCGAAAACACATTATCCCACACATTAGTCGACATTACTAGCCCACACAGACTCTGGTGGGAGGAGTCAATGCAAACGCCCACCAATGTCCATATGACCAGTTACAATACATCTTGATTTGAGACTAGAGCTTGACAATATAAACTGCCTCTTAGTTTCACACTGGCTCCATACTCAAGGTGGTCTCTCAATGGCAAGTGATGTGTATTAATCGCCAAGAGATCAGTTTAGCTTAATTGACTGATCAGAACTAATCAAAACAATGTCTGACCCATGATGGACGCCAGGGGATATGGAAAATAAACAAGCCTCAATAAATAAAATGAAAAAAACATTTCAGAGGAAAGCCACAGATGGTGCAACCAAGTGGAGCTCTGACAAATATCTCCCAGTGCATTCCCAGATGATTCCCATATCTCCCGGCTTCCTTCTACAACTCCCTCAAATAGCCTTTCGGCCATTATCAATGCAAATATAAAACATGGCTTGAGACCGCGGTTTGGAGATGTAGTGGTGCCTTAGCAACCCCCCCACCCCCAACAGCCATGACTGGCAAGCAAGGTCCAAACAATCAATCCCAGGTGCAGGGATGGAACGCAGTGGAATAATATTGTGACCATTGTGTAGCAGGCTTTATTTAGTGATGCAGACCAGCATGTAATATAGACATGTACCCATTGAATGAGGCTGATGCCAAAAAGTAAGCCCTCATGGGCCAGGACTTACCCCACTGCAGAGGAGCCAGCTGTAGGTGCTCCAACACCAGCTGGTTAAGCACTCCCTCCACGCTGGCCTCTCCCCGGCGCCTCAGGGATGGGTGGGGGACGAGCTAAGGAATAGGACCATGGATAGTGGCATTGACAAACCCAAGGGTCTGAGACTAAACACAATGTAAAAAGGCCATACCACAAGAGGAGTGGGTGAAAACTATGACTAACTGAAGCCTACTGGACTAAGTAGGGCCAAACTAAAAGGGAAATGGAGTAAGTGTAGCACACATTCTAAATAATCAGGTATAGTGTGGGGTCCTTGCTTTCTCCAGTTGAGCGTACCAGAGTACACAGTGCCTAACAGAGTAGCCTACAGCATAACAAATGAATAAAAAGAGCTTGTTGGTCCTAGGTTGCCTAGTGATGCAAGGGCCCCCGGGCCTAATGGTACAACGGGAGAGGCGAGAAAGAAAGCCGTCCAGTTGTCATGGTTACCAAGATTAGCAAATAAAAGTTTACTGAGTGTGACCCCCTAACCTGGAAGAAGTCAATGTTCCTCATCCGTCTCCCCCACGTTCCAGGCTTAGCCTTTTGAAATGGTAGAAACCTAAAATTGTAGAAAATAGCTTTTTGATTTAATCTGCACTGACTTCACATCAGAAACACTCTCACTGAAGTGTGCTTCGACTAATAACCGTCCAAATGAATTTCAACAGTTAGATACCGCATTAAACGGGGGGGGCGTGAGATAAAGGATGGAGGCTGATGTCTCTGGAAAGATGTTTTTGCAACCATTTACACTTGTACAGTATTTGCATTAGATAATGATGCTACTGAGAACCCCTATGTAAATCCGCTAGTGTACAACGCATCCAGAAAGCAAAACTGTCCAAACTATTTAGACTCTAATTGAAAACACTTTCAGAACCATTTTGTTGGGCAATAATGATTATGTTACAGGTCTCACCAGCTATGGAGAATAGAGCAACCTTTCCTGCATCTTATAAAATTAACAACCCGCCCCCAACTAAGCTGTAATGTTTTCATTAATACTGTATTGTAGCACAGATACCGTTATCAGGCCTATAGTCATATTATGTAAGCGTGGTTTGTAGATAGCTCTTATATATATGCCTTGATTGTTTTGGATATTTTTCAGCATAATCTCAGTAATTTAGTTTGATTTATATGCAACTAAGCCAATATTAATGAAAGCATTTACACTGACACTTGAGTCAATCATCCAACGCAAGCTCAGAGAAAATGAATTTCTGCACTCCTCTAACAAAGTCAATTTAGTGAGCTCCTCGCATCACAGCCACAGCTATGCGATAAGGATGGAATTAAGCTTACACTCCTCTGACCAATGATAAAAGGAACACGTTTGACAGACTTAACGGCAGTCAACAACTTAAGACATTACACCCATAATGCCAGTAAAGAGCAGCTGGCCGGAATGAAAATGAAACAAAATAAATAAAATAAAATCAGGGGCAGGACACTGGTTGGTGACTTTCCATTGAAACGGCATGGCTGGCAGTTAACGGTAAGCCAGAAGCTGTGGTCTATGGTCCCGACACCTGAATGCGCCACACACGTCACCTTTAAAGCAATGGCATACTAAAGATCAATGGCCTATCGTGGCCTGCTTCCCAGGACCAAGTACAGCTTCATGCCAAATCCAATGTGATGATTAAATAAAGAGGAAGAGTATCACTTTGCATGGAATCCATCAGTGGTACTGTTGTATATAGTCATCTGCATTTAGAATTATAAGTTAGTATAAGTAACAAGCTACTAATAGTAGTAGGAGTGTACTCACATATTACTTATTTTATTAAAAGGTTTGTCTATCTACTTTATTATTTGTGTACTGTTCTATTCTATTTTACTCTTACATTCATACCATGCTTACTTAATATGCTTACTGTAGTTATAACAGTACCCACGAAGATCACATATGTATACTTTAATTAATGAGATTGTGTAATGACGGGGTAGTCGTGCGTTTTGGGCAGACTAGTGAGCATGACTGTTGATATGCTGCCAAAATCTGACAGTTGAGCGGAACTACTTTCATCAGAACTCACCTGCCTTATAGGTGTGTGCTCAGCTCCAGGGGAACGTGTGAACTACGCCCTGCCCCTTTGGCCAATAACATAGTTTTAGCAAAACAAAAAAACGTATTGCGTGTGAAAGCAGAGTTTGCGTTGTGTGCTTATTGAGCTGCTGCGGGAGGCATGTCAGGTCTGTCAAGCAGTCTAGCCGCCTCATCGGTCGTCCTAATAAAACGGAAATAAAATGGAATGACGTCATCCATGTCTGTTCACGTAGGGGGGTGGGGGGGTAGGGCGCATGTCGTCATAACCCCGATCGGAATGTAGCGGTGCTTTAATTGAAGCGTCAAAACAAAATATGGCTATCACACAGCAATTAGCCCGATAAGATGTCATGATGAGGACAGCTCGCGATCACTTACGCAGCCGACATCTGGAGTTACGGGCGAAGCAAGCAGTGACTGCACTTGGTTGGGGGAAGATTATGTATGTGTGTGGCGCGAGAGAGAGAGAGACCGAGAGAGAATGGGCTGGGAGGGAGGAGGGAGAGAGTGATGAATTTGCAAAAATAGCTGTTCGCTCTTGCGTACACTGTGACAGAGCGCCTGCTATGACCGGGCTAGAAGTGAAGAATGATGCAAGACGTGATGTGGAAGTGTCACCTCCTCCCCCGCAGCCCTGCCGAGTGCAGGGGGAGGGGGGTCTCGGGGGCTGAGCCACGCACATGTGGCTCGCGGCGGGCCATGCTGAAACTCCGCATTACTGGCCGATTGTCTCCCCTCAACCTCCTTACGCCACCCTCCCTCCATCCACATCCAGTCCCCACCAAGCCATCCTGCAGCCAGGCAGGAAGGAAGCCACAGCTGCCCCCCTTCCTCCCCTCTCTCTGCCTCAGTGACAGTAGGGCGACCGAGTATTTATGGACAAAGGACATCATCTAAATGGAATAATGCTGTGTTCAATCGTGGGTTAAGATGGGCATTCATCTCTCCGAGGCCGAGTGTGTCGAGTGTTTTAGAAAATGACACATAGCCTAATCAGATCTTTTAGACATCCTTTTGTCCCTGTATTTTACTGCAATAAATCTTCCGACATAAGGAACTGTTGCTGTGAGAAGTGCATGCTTGACCCAAATGTTGGACTTCCTGGGTCAGGCATGTGGATGTCTGTTCAGTTTTAATTGCTTTGAGGGATAATACAAAAGAGAGGAATCCCAGGTACAAGCCTGTTGTGTGCTAACCGGTTAAAGCGACTCTCCCGCAGATATCAGTCAGAGTGACAATCAGATTTCCATTCCTCTCATAAAATATGACGCTGAAATGGATCAACATAGACCATCAAACACCAGAAGTAGTACAGTACCTCTGAGAAAACATTGGTAATGCCACCGTCTATCTCTATTCTGGCCCACACACTGCCAAACCACTAAACCAAACGTATAATGCCGAGGTGTTGACGTGTTAATAAAAATGGAAAATATGATGGCAAGTTCAAGAGCTCAGGCGCTGCATTAATAATTAATTCGGCACCTTCCTCATCAACAACTTGACAGGCAATACACAAAAATTTTATCTGGGCATTAGTAATTGGCACTTCATAGTGAAGAGCTAGAACAAGGCCTTCTCAGCATGTTTGGCAGGGACTATTCATTTGCATCAGTTACATACATCTATCAAATGCTATCAAAGGATCCACCCAAATGACTGGAGCCACACCCCTTGATTGAACAAAACCCTTGTGTGGACCACCGGGGCAATTATATTTTATAAAAAAAACAACAAAAAAAATGTATTTGCCTTGCAAATAGAAAAATTACACTCAACTGGTTTCCGGAATTAGCCAATTGTTTTGGTTTGACGGTCAAAGAGAATGTCCACCCAAGTGCTCTGAGCTCTCTGGCATCACCAGCCTCACACTATCAGTCACCATCACCATCTGTCACTGCAGAAGAACAAACATCCCAGGTGCGTTCCACATCAATAACACGTTGAATGCAAGTGACCACTTAACGAGTCAGCATTTACCAGTTAACATCATACTTTACGGTCTTTTTTACTCTCCCTATTGTCTAATGTAATGTAATGTAATGCTTGCACATGCATGGTCCTGTAAAACACATTTCCGTGGTAAACCTATAAATACACATTTGGCTCATTCAATACAAATCAATAAAAGGCCAAACTTGCATGTGGTCTCACACTGAGGTCAGGAGGCCATAGGGTTTCACAGACGTTCACCATCACTTCAGCAGCCCAGACATGTGCAGCAGTGCCGTGCATGCCTGGGCTGCTGCCTGGGCTGAGGGCCTGCCAGATAAAAGGATATGATGTTCCAGGAGATGCCCAGCTTGCTGTTGATCTGGCAGCCCTGGGCGTGCTGTCGCTCCTCTTCCAGGCGCGTGGGGTGGGTGAAGCGGGCGGCCTCCCGGTCGGTCTGGGGCAGGCTATCAAAGTCAAACTTGTCCACCTGGATGGCCATTCTGTGAGCAGAGAGGAGAGGCTGGCTCACATCGGATCTCTGCATTTGGCTTTTCAACTCAAATGTACAGTAACAGGACAATCCATAGATTTGGAAATCTTTGTTCTATTCTATCTTTATTCTACTATATTAGTGGCTTGGGTAGTGCTATAGTGCAGCCAAGATGTGCACCCATTGATTTTTAATCAAGCTGAGGAGGAATAAGGAGAAATTTCAAAATGCTGTAAAATATGTGCTCCTAAATAGGATCTTGGGTAATGGGTAAGAAAGCACTATTTAACAAGTATACAATTGTAAATTTAAAAAAGTATATATACATACATACATACATACATAAATACATACACGCTCTGGGTGTATAGATGTCCAGAACACTTGATAACTTCATTGCAGCGTAAGAAACCTTGCCTACTTTTTCCCAGTGTCATCCAGTGTGCACTGCATGTGTCGGCAAAGGCAAGTGTCCACCGTGGCCTGATAAATTATTCATCCACCTCTACAAACATCCTCAGGCTCCAATGTCCCAGTCTGCTGGTTTGGGTGTTTGTATATTTTCTTAGTTATTCATTAACAGGAGCCACAGAGTTAATAGCCCGGGGTTAGAGCAGCAGTGCTGAACCCAAGATTTACCCGTCTGGCTGTACTATTTCATAGATAGAATGACTGCAGCATTCTCCTCTAATTATCCCAGGCAACATCGTTCCTCTTCATTCAATGATACAAGCAGCAATTTGACGGTACACTGAACTGACCACTTGTCCCTGTGGGTGAGGATGACTTAAGCAAAGAGTTAAAAAAAAAGAAGCATTATCCTGCCATGAAAGTACTGGAGAGCTATGCTCATGTACTGTAGAGCCAAATCCTTCTCTGGTATTCTGCATATGTTTCCCTTCCAAACATCCCTAGTCTTGCCACCATGTTTCATGTGCAGGCTACAACTGTCTGCTAAAACCCTCACTGCCCAAGTCCTGAATACAATATACAACATATAATATAATACATGCAACCACCTGTGTTCATCCTGTGGTCACCTGCAACCTTCATTAAACTGTGGCAAACTGTGAAAGACGTGATACTAAATAATATGAAGAAAATGCACCAGACTAAAAAATTTAAAATATATAATAATGACAATATGTGTGGAGGACAGTGTTGGGCAAGTTACTCAGGAATTGTAATAAGTTACTAGTTACTTATTACTCTTTCAAAATTAATAATACAACTGTACTTATTACTGGGTATTAAAAGTAATTAGTTACATTACAATATTACTTTCCCAACCAATACCCTGCTTCGCCCCTTCTGAAAAATGACAACCTGTGTAGCCAGCTCATTGTAGAATGTAATCCTCTTTATTGGAACAACAATGAACCTTATCAGTCAACAACCAGCCAAAGTGAAAACACTGCAGCCTCTCAAACCAGGTGATTGGAAAGGTTGTTTAATTAACATACCCCAAGTTTGCTAGGACCAGAAATCTCATTCTTGTAACGCAGTAATGCAGCATTACTTGGATTAGCAATTGCAATATTATTACTGTTTTGGAAATAGTAACTAGTTACACTACTAGTTACTGAAAAAAGAAATACTATTACAGTAACTAGTTACTAGTAACTAGTTATTGCCCAACACTGATGGGGGACTCTTAATTGCAAATATGTTTGTGTCAGCCCAAGCGCTATATTCTAATAACACCCAATATCAAATGTAGAAATATTCACAATGTATTTTTTTTCGGTCTGTACTATTATTGGCAATCCAGATAACCTACTGTTTGTGCAATCCCAATGCCAATTTAGCACCTGACCTGGTTTCCCCATTAGTGTCCCAAAGAGCGATGGGATTCTCCACAAGAGACCCAAGAGATGATGTTTGATGAAACAGAGAGATGAGAAAGTTTTAAGATTAATATTTTAATGTTAAGTGACTCCTCAAAGGACTTCATTATTCATAATGGACAATTATTCCGCTATTTCCACACGAGGAAAAAAAAAAATTACTATATATTTATGTCCATGTATTTTTTTTTACATACTGCTATTAAACAAGTACACAGTATGCCAAAGAATAGTTAATTAGTTAAATAATTTTATATATATTCTTTGTGTGTATGTTTTCAGTTAGATTTCATGTAAATTTCACGTTAAATGTGAATAACTAGCAAACTGACAACAGTACACTGCAATCAGGTAAAAATCATCTTGTTCAGTTTCTGATAAGCGTCTACCGTTTCTGGCTTGTCGCCACCACATTATGGAAATCATATCAGCTGCCGTTTTTGACCAATTCTTCAAGTCATCAGGTCCACAGATTGCACTGTTTGGCCGCTTCACGGAAAAGTGGCAGTTCATGGACTTGGCAAAGTATGCTGCAATCGATGTTCTCATCAGTGGTGTGAAATCAGATTTAACAAAACCTGAGAAACAATGGCTAGATGACAAGAGAGTAGAAGTTGTCAGTTTTCTTGTAAACCTGATCAACCAAGAAACACAACCACGACAAGATTATCTGGAGTTTTGTAAGTGGTGCTCATCAGAGTCATGACTGTCATATTCATTTCAGTCCTCCAGGTGCCTACCATCGTGCACGTTGGATGGCAAAGGGCATCTACTGTCTTAAAATATATCTATTTCGGCAACAGTTTAAGCTGAATCAACAGGAACTTCAAGCTCTTAGTCGCATACGTCTGTTCACGATAACGATCTACATCAAAGCTTGGATCACAGCTCCTAGCAGCTGTGATGCACCCTATAATGATCTCAGCATGCTGCAATGTTTGGAAGCATTTGTTGATGTTGACAATCAACTGGCAAACATTGCAGGAAAGAAAATGAAAGGTCATCTGTGGTACCTGAGGGAGGACTTGATTGGACTTGCCCTTTTTTCTGAAAACGTCTCGGACACTGAAAAGTCAGCCATGGTTCATGCCTTTAAAAAGGCAGAAAATGCAACATGATCTTCAGAGAGTTGATCCTAAGACAATTACGACATTCCAGACAAAAACTGTCTGATTTTGTGACCGAACGATCGTTGAACTTGTTCACAGCTATGCGTATTGATCCTACCTTCCTCACTGCAGATCCATCAACATGGCTTGAATGCCCAGACTATATCAGTGCCAAACAAGATCACAAGTCTCAGGGTCATCAATGACTGTGCTGAGCGGGCAGTAAAACTGGCAACAGACTTTAATATTATTCTGACACATGACGAAGTACAGCGGCAACAGGTATTCCAAATTGTTGAAAATCACCGACAACTCATGGCACTGCCCCTCAAGAAAAACTACATGGCTGACTAGACACTAGTTCCACTTGGACTTTCCTGCTATAAGCTGACACTGCATGCTGCCTGGCAACCTGAGACTAACTGAACTAAATTGTTGTGTTTAATGTCTTGTAATTAACACCAACTGTCAATTTAATGTGAAAAATGTGTCGTTTTCGTCATTAGTAAACTTGACTAGTCTTGAGGAGTCACTTAAACTTAATATACAAGTGTATAATTTGGCATAAGTGACACTGACCTTAAACCTCATCAAACCAGAGGGTACAGTAGCTGATAATAAAATGTAAAAAAAAATGTTGTCATATGCTGCTGAATCGGCCTAACCTACATCCATCTCCAGGGGCAATGGTGATGTGTTGTTTCTCCAAGAAGCAACGTGCCTTGGCGTCACTGACTGTCCTGATTTATAAAGGCAGAATCACTCCTTTGACTGGTAACCGCGTTTACTAGCCCAAACTATTACTCCGCAAACATATTGTGAAGCCTTGGGCTCATATGCGTGTTTTACGTTGGATTTGTCGGGCGAGCCAGTCACATCCATGCATTGATCTGTGTGTGTTCAACTCTGGATTCCAGTTCAAAGGTCACGCCGGCTCCCAGAGGAGTCGTTTTCTCATGCGCAAAAGAAAAAGTATGGAGCTTGGCAGACTGCACCAGGCAAGGTCTTGCTGTGTTCCATCGATAGCAAATCAACATCACCTCTCAAATGACAAATTACTATTACAAACAGAGATTATGCAGGCGGTAGATATTGACCCAGCAAGGAAGGAAATCAGACTGTACACGATGAGGGGGAATTCACAGATACAGATGGTGAGATAGATTTCCTAACATGGAGCTCTGGGATCTGTACAATGTTTACATGGGTTTCCCAGCAGCCTGCAATATCTTACAGTGATCTGCCATCTTGCTTTTCTTAAGGAGTAGAATAAAATAAAATTAATGTTAACAACTTTCAGTTGACATGAGTTACAAAAGATATCTTGTCTTCTTTCTTAAACTATGGTGTATACAGCATACTATATACAGTGGATGTGCATCAAAAGAGGAGGAGGGAAGGAGCCAATGCAATTATCATTTCACAGCCGTCCACAACAAAGAAAAGCACAAATTAAATAACAATTAAGACATCTGAACCAAGACAACAAGGGAAGCTTCTGCCGTTCCTGTTGCACCGTGCTTGCAAATGTCCGCCTTTGAAGATTAACGGCAGCAGGATTATGTCATGGACTGAAGTCCCATCTTCAAATAGCCTCTGATTTCCACTCCAGCCATCTTCAAAAGCACACATTACACACAGAGCCTAAAAATAAAAATGTTCACGGAAGTAAATGGACCTAAATGTGAAGGCACTGTGGCTGGCAGCCTGCGACTGCTTTCTTTGGACAGGCAATTATTGAAAGACAAAGCCCAGAGGTTTCTAACGCCACACAGCCACAATGACACTGCAGTTTTGAATATTGAATGGGAGGCCTTTCAACAGGAAAATATGTTTTTCCACAGTGCAGTCAGATTACCTGCATTAATTAGTTAAAAGTTAAATCGTGTCTGTACTGATTAACACCTTTAAAATTAAAATACATATCATTTGTGTCAGGATGTCATTTCTACAATGATGGAAATAATGCAGTATTGTTACAGTGAAGCAAAATTACTTAAAATTGGTAAGGCTCATTACCTGCAGAGATTGTGCTGAAAGAAAAACATGTAATATGTCCAACACATTTTATAATGCATTTGCAACATAATATTATAAGTGAACATTTTTGTAATAACATTATTTGGAGAATGCCACATACAAATGACAAATGTTCCAAACGATTATGCAAACTGGAATCAAGTGTCGTAAACATATGTAGTTCTATACATGGATGGTATTGTGTCTCCGGGCTCTTTGGATCAATGAAATCAATCTCAGACACTTGTGATAATTAGTTTGCCAGGTAAGCACAATTAAAGAAAAACTACTTAAGAAGGATGTTCCACATCAGCAGCCCACAGGTTTCAAGCAATATGGAAAAGAAAAAGGATCTCTCTGCTGTGGAAAAGCGTCAAATAATGCAATGTCTTGGACAAGGTATGAAAACATTAGATATTTCAAGAAAAACTTAAGCGTGATCATTGTACTGTAAAGAGATTTGTGGCTGATTCAGAGCAAAGATGGGTTTGTGCAGATTAAGGCATAATGAGGAAGGTTACTGTCAGACAAATTCATCGGATTAAGAGAGCAGCTGAACTGCCATTACAAAGCAGCAAACAGGTATTTCAAGCTGCTGGTGCCTCTGGAGTCCCGTGAACCTCAAGGTGTAGGATCCTCAAGAGGCTTGCCAACCAATGCTCACAAGCAGAAACGGCTGCAGTGGGCCCAGAAATACATGAAGACTAATTTTCAAACAGTCTTGTTTACTGATGAGTACCGTGCAACCCTGGATGGTCCAGATGGATGGAGTAGTGGATGGTTGGTGGATGGCCACCATGTCCCAATAGAGCTGCAACGTCAGCAAGGAGGTGAGGGAGTCATGTTTTGGGCCAGAATCATGGGGAGAGAGCTGGTAGGCCCCTTTAAGGTCCCTGAAGGTGTGAAAATTACCTCTGCAAAGTATATAGTTGCTGACTGACCACTTTCTTCCATGATACAAAAAGAAGAACCGTGCCTTCTGTAAGAAAATCATCTTCATGTATGACAATGCACCAACTCATGCTGCAAAGAATGCCTCTGTGTCATTGGCTGCTATGGGCATAAAAGGAGAGAAACTTATGGTGTGGCCCCCATCCTCCCCTGACCTCAACCCTATTGAGAACATTCAGAGCAAGCGAAAGATCTATGAGGGTGGGAGGCAGTTCACATCAAAACCACAGCTCTGGGAGGCTATTCTGACATCCTGCAAAGAAATTCAAGCAGAAACTCTCCATAAACTCACAAGTTCAATGGATGCAAGAATTGTGAAGGTGATATCAAAGAAGGGGTCCTATGTTAACATGTAACTTGCCCCGTTAAGATGTGTTTGATTGAAATAGCTTTGATTTCAGTAAATATTACCTAATGCTGCAAGTTCAACAAATTACCATGTCAGTTCTTTACAACCTATAAAATGTTTTGTCAACTCTGTTGTGCGTAATAATTTGGAACAGGGCAATTTGAGTTTTTTGGGTGGTTTGTTAAATGAAATTCAAATTATACCCTAACGGTTGATGACTTGAAAATAATACTGACTGTCATTTGCATCGACTATTTAGTAAAATCAGTGTAAAATATAATTTGCATAATAATTTGGAACGCGGTGTACATGCACTTTTATTTCACACATTAAAGTAAAGTATACAGAAAGTAACAATTCAGCACTCAGCCACAATTAGACTAGAATTAGCCTTGGTATGATGAGATAAGGTGCATATCTATGCTAAAACATTCACACAACCAGAAGATAAAGTCTTCATACACTGTGGTGTATATTTAAAAGGGTTACAATAGTTCATGCGCCACCACCAGCACATTGCGACTGTGGTGTTTTCAGAGGATTAGGCCCTATCAGGAGCCTAATCTAACCTATTACAGGGTTTTTAATAAGGATATGTACGCTGAGCTGAGCTGGGGCTCTTGAGCACCTCCGGGTCTAATCCCCAGGGTGTTTCATCACCCCCCTCCCCCTGCCTGGCTAAGAACAGCCTGAATGGTATTTGATTCTAAATCCAAGGACAGTTGGTTATTGTATTGGTGGATGGGCGGTGTGGGTGGAAGGATAGATGAATGAGAGCTGGATGACATCTGCAAGCATGCACACTCGTTCTCACGCATATATAAGCAGGGCTTCATTAGCATAATGTCAGCGCCCTCAGGGACAGATGTACTAACATGTTTAGGTGTCATTTTGCCACAACATGCACCTAAAACATGCCATGGTATGTGCAAGGAGGAGATGCTTAATTAGGAGTTCAAGATAAGCTTATTTGTTAAAATACGTGTGATTGCCTTTATTATACACCTCTGGATCGCCAAGACTCTCAGCTATCAATACAATCTAACAAGCAGTGCCCAAATTAAAAAAAAATTCAAAGTTAACCCGATTAAAACCCCACATCGCATATTTGCGTGTGCAAATATCGCTTGTGCACATTGACACACACATAAATAGCACTCTTTTTTTATGTCAGGCAAGATAACATTATTTGACATCATAAAGAGCGCACTCGCGTTGTTTTTGACATCATCTCTGCTTCCAAATAGCAGCACGACTGGTAAAAACATCTCAAAAATATTGCCACACGAATTACGTTTTTCGAATTAGAAATAACAATGTTCGCCTTACCTGTGATGAGTAAATTGAGGAAGCTTGCCATGGATTGACCCAAATCTCTTAAAAAACGATATTCCATGAACAGAAGCATTGTAAGAACATAACTTGTCGTCCATTTTGAATACATCCCTTCGATTTGGGCCGGAGATACATTGGGGGTTGTAGTTCTATGATAGGACATTTGCATGTTACATACATACATACAGTCTGCGAAAGACTGCACTGCATCTAAAACTGCACTTCCCCTTTTTACCTGGAACTTTTTACCTGAATTCTCGCAGGAGTTATCTGCATTTTAATACCAAAATAAGCCACATGTAACCTTTTACCTGAATTCTCACAAAAGTTATCTACATTTTAATGCCAAAATAAGCTTTGTAACTTGTTCAGAACTGAAAAAAACCTTGTGTAACGTAAGCAAATGTTTTTCCAAGGAAAAAATATTTTAAAATGGCCTAGGGTTTAAAAGGTTTTAATGAGATACTATTTACCTATTTCATTGTATGTATGAAAAATGCAGGTTCTGTTTTGCGGTGAAATCTCTCCACCTCTTAAAAGCAGGTGTAATCCAGTAAGTGCGTTTGCTTACATACCGCAGGGGAAACATTGGCAGCCATTGGCAGAAAAACTAAGACACAGCCCAAGGAGACGTGCTTAAACGATTTGCTCACTTGTGTCCTGTTAAAATAAACATTTTCCTTTCCTTATATTCCTCTTGCCGTCTTTTTTATATTGCTTCCACTTACGTGGGAGTATCTGATATGACATTATTTATTGTATTTCCTATAGTCTCCCAAACAGAATTATAAAGGGTCAGGGTTGAATTACGCACTTGTAGTACAGTATCTTTAGGTCTGATTATACCTCATAGACAAGTATATCTATTTCATGATGTTTTCTTTAAACCGGGTATACAAATTACGTCTAGAAAGCGATGACGGTGACTAGCCTGATTAAGCATACAACCATTCAGTTTGTGCTGCGCATGCAAACATCTGCCTCTCAGAATAACCATTATAAAGACACTACACAGTAGTGCTTCATAATATCACCTAAAGGTAAAATATTTTTTTACATTTGAGGCTTGTGAGTTCATTCTTATCCACACAGGGTTTACTGAGATTATATTAAAGGAGTCATTAAATGAAAACAAAATATTTCTAGTATATTCAAATATTTTTGGAAATTGTTATGTCAATGTGAATTGGAGACGTACTGGGCCTTTCAAAGTGGACTGTTACTTTTCCGGTCTGTAATGGCCATAGCAGGAAAACAGGCAGAGAAACATGCCAATTAGAAAAGAGAGTGATTTCTACGTAGAAGCTACTCAGTTTGTTTGGTAATGCCCCTATGAGTATTTGACCGCCTGGCCATCCACAGTAGTATTCAGCAAAATATACAAGCTAAGGAACTGACTTAGATCGGCCAATAGGCAAACCGTAAGTAAAAGTTTATTATTCAACATTTGCAGATTACCAAATCTGCAAAACTATCTTTTGATACAGTAACTGGTAGGCTACCGTAGCATGAATGGGAAGGTAAGCATATCCGTACCAAGAGCATGACATACTTGATAGCACATCAATAACTACATTAGATTAGTATAGTATATTGTCCAGTAACAGTAAACTTATTAGAAATAGGCTACTTGTGTTGTAATCGCACTGGTGTGTTGATTTACCTCAGCATTTCTCTTTTAGAATTACACAGGTGTCATATTAAAAATGCATCCCCTGTCAAAAACTGATTGCAGTTAATGGGAGGGCAAATTACAGCTGCTTTTATCTGGATCAACGTTATATCGTGCACATAACTTAATGTCCTTAATAATAGCAAAGATAGTAAAGATAGTCTGTCCTATGTCTTATGAACCCCATTCTGCCTCCGGTATCCTTTCAGTCTGAATGGATTTAACGCGCAACAGTAACACCTTGAAAACACTGTGGTTCAAACCTTGTTGCACGACGTGTCTGAGTAGCAGTCAGAGCAAAGCAGCCGTAGCCTCACGTCAGCACACCTCGTGGAAGACGGGGTGGGACGAACAGTGGCTTGTTGGATTTAAAGCAACTGTCACTGAAAACAGACAGTAATTAACAGATTAAACATTTGCATAATATGGTGGTATTTTCGCCTAAATTGCATTGAGACCTCAAGCAACTGTGTCAACCAGTGTTGCCAACGCTTTCCCAATGAATGTAGCTAGCACTAGCTCCAAAATTAGCTAGCACTAGATCCAAAAGTCACTAGAAGTCACCAGACGACGTCATGCCCTCATTTGCATATTGATGGCATAATCGCGTATTAATTTTAAACTCAATACAACACAGCCCCCCCCCCCCCCCCACACACACACACACACACACGTTACTGACTGCCTGAACACGGCACAAGAGGAGAGGAGGAGAGGAGGAGAATCCGGCGCTGTTGGACTGTGATTACGCTAAGCAGCACATGAGAATACATTACTAAATTCTCACCTATTCCCCGGTCTGAATAAGATGCTAAATATGTCGCTGGTCACTTTTTAGAAATAAAGTCACTAAGAGGGTCTGAAAAGGCCCTAAATCTAGCGACAGAGTCGCCAAGTTGGCAACACTGGTGTCAACACGTGAAAAGGGGTATGGAATGTCCACTTTACATACCTGCACCTACAACTAAATAACCCGGTGGTGTTTGTACCTGCATATTCTCTAGGTTCTCTCAAAAGCAAACTTTGACCTATGGCATTCAATATTATCTTTAATTTGTATGTGTGAAAAAAAAGAAGAAAAAAGCAGCTGTGATGTGTTCTGACACTGCACTGGTAATTACTGCCAGCCCCCAGTCACTTTTAGCAGCGAGGCCTGTTTAATGGCAGGACTAATATCACCCTGGGATGATCCAGGCACGGTTAAGTGACACCTCCCTAATTAAATGCTGCATTGCCTCAGACCATGAGTACCATGATAACCACATTATAGTGTATGGGATCCCTATCACACCAAAGCCTCTGACCTTAACTGCCACCTGCCGCATCAGAGTTCTGTGAAGGTCACTGTGACAAAATCCATTTTGTTCAAATCACATAAATGCAATTACAGTACACACACATACACATTCATACTTTAACAGGGATGGGAGGGGCAAGGCAAATTAATCCTTACAGTGGGAATAGGAGAGGTTCAAAAGTAAATTCAGAAATAAACAGCATTTTCTCACAGCGTGTTAGCTTCTCTGAGCTACTAATAGTGTTATTCCACAGGGGAAAAGCTGACTGTGTGTGTGTGTGTGTGTGCGCGCGCCGCGGTTGTTTTCTTGCAGGAACGGAGGCTATTTTTAGCTCACGTGCGAGGCTTATTTGCTCTGCGGAGGCTTGTGCGGAGGCAGGAGAGCGCAGCGAGCTATTTTTAGACTGCGGCTGACTCCATATAACCGTCGGTTACCACCGGCAGCAGCAGAAAACAGCAGCTTCCCTTCAACATGGTACAGTACGTGCTACAGCTAACGACAGTATCTTTACAGACAATTACCGCATTGCTAAAGTTACTTAATGACATGCACGTGTAGCAAACTTACTAATGCAATTTTGCTCATCTAAATTGAGGCTTTCTGGATTATTATGAAGGTTAATACAAGTTTTGTTTTGTACCTCTGCTGTTAAAAGATGGACGCTATGTGAATAATATGCTCCATTACGATGGTATTTAGTGAGCGGGATAATCCAACGGCAGCCTACAGCATTGTCTGATCTGTGAGAGTAAAACACAATGTTACAGCATCTTGCATACATGAGTACAGCTGACTTGCAGGGATGTGATTTCAATAATAGCCTGTGTTGACCACACAAGGCAATGCATGTGTAAATACCAGCAGCCAAAACATGCTTGAATCACTAGTGTCTTTCACTAGTCATGGGTTATTTAAAGAAGCATCGTCAGTGTGTTCTCCCGCTCTGTGATTACATTTTCAGGCGGTTATGCATTTATAAATTAACTTTCATAACTGGAAGAACGAGTAGGAAAAAAATACAAAAATAAATGGTAAATAAGAAGATTATCACATAGACTGAAAATCGGCCATTGCCAGGGTCAGACGGGTGTATATAAGTCCCCAAAGGAACATATATTTTTTTATCCCACTACAAATATGTCCCTACTGTAGGTAAAAGCTTGTTGTATTTCAGTGCATCTACTAAAAAGGAAGAAAAACTCAATATAAAGAAAATTCTAAAACAAGAAATAAATGCAAAAACATGACAGCGAGCAGACCCATCTTAGTGGGTTTTCAGCAGCTGTGCATATCAGCAGTCGGCTCTCATGTTTGTCAAAAACACCAGTCTTCGCCTCGACTGTTCCTTAGTGGATACATGGCTCACATGCTTTCATTAGACCTGATATTGTTCATTTCACGCTTAGAACACATGCTCTAAACAGACGGCAAGTGGAGGGTCCCAGGTTCCCGCAAAAAGAAAACAGTCAAGAATGTTGAGGGCGAGGTTGGGACTGCTAAAATTGTGGGATTATCTGATATGTTATATATTATGGACTCTGCTACTGTGCCAAAAAAAAACAAAAAAAGGTCATTCCAGGAGGGCACAGTAAGGCCCTCACAGAAACGTGTCGCCAGCAAAGCCATTGTTTTCATATGGTACGGTGAGCCTGGCATGTGCGCTTGTCTTGCGCCACACTTTGCGTTTTTCTAGCATTTTTGTAACACACAAAATGTTAAATATGCTCCACTTGTCAGCGCAAGGCGCTGTGTCGCACTGCCCAAGCAGCCAATCTCAAAAGGACACATACACACCTTAACCACAGTATACATTTAGAGCTTTACCACTGGGAAGTAAACGACGGCTGTGAGTATCCGTGCGGATATTCAGTCTAACGCGCTCCCCTCTTGTGTGTTATTGCTTAAGTGACCAACACAACCCTGTTGGCTCTCTTGCGACAAATGCTGGTTGAAGAATGGGATGCCATCCCACAGCAGTGTGTGGCCAGGCTGCTGACCAGCATGAAGAGGAGGATGCCAGGCTGTTGTGGTTGTGTATGGTTCTTACACACCGTTTGTTAAATGAATACATTGTTACATTGCCAATGCCAATTTAGTTTCTTCAGACTTCAATCATCCAATCCACCAAACATGAGTCAACAGCAAAGAAAAGCTGTTTGTCATTGTCACAGAAGATTTGGAACAATTTTTAATGGAAGTAACCCACATATACTCAGCTCTGCTGCTCAACCCACAAATTCATGTTCCTTACTAATGTGGCATCATTTAAAAAGGGAAATAATCTGGCATTCCAATATTTATCATTTTTAGATGGGTGTGGGGAATGTTTTGTTAACACACTATTAATGCTGGAAGTTGTACAATATTTCTAGGTTCCAGTATAGCAAGCGGATATACAGTGCAGTCCGATAGCAACTTGAAGTGACCAACTCCGTTGCTGAGAAATTAATCCAATGCGGAAGTGCAAAAATCTGCAGTTACTTTAATAGCCACTTGAGGGCTGACGCAAAATAGTGACGCAAGAGCCAGCACAGCTTGAGCCTCAAACCAGCTCTTCAGAAAACCTATGGGTGGGAGGGTTTGCCCATTTACAGTATTTTTTGTATACTTGAAATTAATTGCAGTTGAGTTCGGCACAAACGTGCAAATGCAAATGTGCATATACAGAGATACATTTGTAAAAAAAAAGAAGAAAAAAAAAAACAAGACAGCATTTTGGTCAATGTGTTCCAATTCACTCAAATGTGATTGGTCAATACTATTCAAAGAACAATGAACCAGCTAGAAACAAAAACCAGGATGCTTCTTGTGCCGTTGCCTACATATGTTGTATTCATATGCAGATATATTAACATTTTGAAAAAATGATAATAGCAATGCTCGTCAACTGTCTGTCCTACTAGATGGGGCATATCTACTGTTTCAGGATGCAAGCCTTCAGGACACAATGATAAAGGGTTATTATATGCGTTAGAAGTGTGTGTGTGTCGGGGTGGGGGGTAGCTGGTGATTCTATGACGAGATATAAACCCCCTAAGCACTGTTGAGTTCCCCTAGGAGACACAGCTGTGGTGGTGACGCATGCTGAAGCTACAGTAGGCTCTGCTGCTGGGGCTTCTGACAATAGGAGTCATCACATGACCTCAATGAGAAAGAGCACACCAGGACCACAACAATATAACAATACTATTAATAGGCAGAAAGTGCTTCATTAGTGAGTCAGTTAACATGAATTTACAATGAAGAATATTATACCAGCAATATATCATTTATGAGTAATTATATCAGAATGAAAATCAATGTCATAAGGATTCTAGCACACTGATGGCCCTTTTCCATTGGCATCATCACTGCACGACTCGGCACGGTCAGCCCAGCGTGGTTGAACGTTTCCATTACATTGCATTTCCATTACAATCGGGCATCCCGCTTGAAGGTGTCTTTAACTTTAACCTCTAACCCTAACCCTAACTCTAACCCTAACCCTAACCCTAACTCTAACCCTAACCCTGACGTGTTTGATTAAATCACATTTTATCTATTTAACGCTCTTTAGGCTCCTTTATTATTGCACTGTCCAACAGTGCGATTTGTGGAGCGATTTGTCAACATGGTTTTGCAAGCTACTAGGCAATATTTAACTTGTAACACATCCTCGAATGACTGGCAAGTGGCAACTATGCCTTGCTTAAAATGCGTGTTTTTCTATGGCTTGAACTTCCCGTGAGTTCCTGGTTGTTAGTTCAGCCTGCACTCCATTCTTTGCGAGTAGGCTACCCGGCCGATCTTCAAAGAAAGAAAACAGACAGTAGCCTAATTAAGAGAAATGCTGAAAGCCTAGGCCTAGCCTTCCTATTGCGTGTCGCACCGGCGGACCGTTTCTCTGTCAGCCACGCCAGGATTGCATTATTGAAATGATGACACAGCCCATAACGTCACGGCACATTTGGCTCGACGGGGCCAAATGTGCCAGTGGAATAACCCTATGAGTGCCATGTCAAAGTATTAATATTTAGGCCATCTTTGTGGACGGATGTTCATTCAGAAGTAGTAATGCGCTGTTAATATGAAATGGAAGCGGCTCGGCAGGGTTGTTTGTATGGTGCCTGGGGAAAGGTGATTGAGTTCAGCCACGTTGTCAGTGGAAGGTATCACGGACTGACTGAAGAGCAGAAAGGAAACCTGCATGAAAGAGATCTCATACACAAAACTGTATTTATACAGTAGACAGCTGTATAAGAGAAGAACCCTTATAGGATCCACAGAGAAGCACTAGGGTTGTTTGGAAGAAATTATAAAGCTTTTTTTTTTATCCATCTATTAATATGGGGAAAGTTTAAATCAGGTTTCTCTTATTTATCAGAACATATCGAAAAACATTTGTTTTGCCATCATCTCAGACATGAAGCAGAGTCACATTTAAATTGACAAGGTTTATTTGCACACTGTTTTAATATATAGGCTTGATCAATGTTATGTAGTAAATGGTGAAAACCACAAATAAATAACAGCACGATAGCGAAAAAATTAAGATAATATTCATAATAAAGCATCTTGGGGAAGGGAAAATTGGTGTTTAGAGGTGTTTATTTGACATTACACTATTTTGCTTTATACAATTAAGTCCTCCTCAAGTGATTGAAAGTCTGCGAGATTGTCGTTGTCATTTGTCTGACAATAATGTTATGCTAGATTAACCTAGTAATTAGACAAAACATCCCAGCCCACACGATAAATAAACATGACCTGCACTTGGTTAGTCTGCAGGGCTGCTACAATAAAAAGAGGCACTGGTGAGACCGTAGAGGGGTCATTTCCAATGGAAACTGAAAATAAAGAAAGGACGGAGAAAATACTCCCTATACACATCCGAGACGGAGTAAAGACATCGTAAAAGAAATGTCCCTGAATTATGGGAGAAGATGAAAGCACCTGCTTGTTCTCCCATGGGTGTACCTCAATGGGAAACAGACACACAAATTCCGATTTTGAGTACCTATCCATACATGACTGTAATTCAACTGTGCCCAAGCCACATCGAACAACATTTACCGTATTTTGATAATAATATTAGACGCAGCTATTGTGAAGATGATGCTTCGCAATATGTTAAATTAAAAAACATTTTCAGTGACAAATTAACCAGTTTTTAATAGTCATGAGTGTATACAGTGCCATCTATTGGCCGTAGCTGGTGTGCACTTGACAATATAAACAAAACCCTTCAAAATATAATTTGCATGTTCATTTGCAATGTGGAAAATACTGTAAATATATTGGTCTGTGTCCAATGTTTCCTCTTTGTGAAAAATATTGTGTGTGCTTCCCCTTTCAGTCTGTGTAGCCTACAAAAAGCTCCACAGAATCAATTAAAAAAGGCGTTTGGTTTTGAGACTGTAGACCAACTGAGTGACGGAGTGATTTGTGCGGTCGCTGGATTGAGCCTTAGCTTCAGGAGTACTGGCTGAAGACTCCAGAATACATCTTGCACCTGACACCTCATTCATCATAAGAGGCGAGAAAAATACAAAGTGACAGAGCCATCTGACTTTGAGAGAGGATGTGTCGGAGAGACAAGCACAATATGTTTCCGCAGACGGAGATGTGTGCGTGCATGTGTGTGTGTGCACAAGGACCCAGTCTGATGCATAGTTTACTGTGTGTGTGTTATTTATGTATGTTTAGCTAACAAATGAAGGACATCATCAAATATGCCAATTCAATACATCTATACACGTGGTTCAGTAAATCTCATAACCAACTTGTACCTGTCAGGACTCAACACAAGGTAACAAAAACAAAAAATAATAAAAACATTATTTTTAAAAGGGGTAATAAAATTCTGTCGAAGCAGAAAATAAATATTCTACGCAACCCTGTATTTAACTGCAGTTGTACTATAAAATAGATAGAAACCCTGCTCTTAATATTAAATATTATGCAGTTACATTTTGAAAAGTAAGACACACAACATTAGACTTTACATTAAATATAAATATCAGGCAAAGCAACTGCAATATTCTGTATTACATCTGTCCTGAAAGTTGTTTCTAAGCATTCATGTAGTTGTGTGTGAGAATATAATGATTCCTATCATTGGTGAAATGTATAATGCACAGGTGGTCTGATTGGTGAAGATAAATAAAAACAAAAGTAAATAATTTGGAAAATTACTCTTTTGCTACTAAGAGCTAGCATTAAATATGGTATGACTTCATTCACATAACTGCTATGAGCAATTTGAAATTCACTTCTAACAATTATATTTCTTTAAATATATTATTCATGCATTTCTTTACAATGCAGTTGTAAATCAATAAACAATAAGTTTTCCATTACATCTGCCATACTAACTATACTAGCTATATCAACATGGATTCTTCCTGTTTAAAACCATCCTGGTATTGCAAGCTCTGGCTATGATTTGCTCTGTTTTATCAGTCTGGGAACTCCGTAGTTATCTACACATTTGTAATTACACATTTTCATAAAATCAAAAAAGAAAAGTTGTTGCATCTAATAATAATGCCATCAAAACTCATGACAATCAGTACTATACTGTAGGTTTCCTACAATATCATGTATGCATGTTCTACCTGTGTATCATCCATCCTGCTTTACATTATGCTGACATCTGTGTCTGTTAAACACATCCATCTGGGGAGCAGTCCAATGAAACGGTTTTAAAACGGCAGGTGCTTTCAAAAAATATGTTTCATGTGATTGGATGAAACTGTGAACCAGCAAAGCCTGTTGTTAAATCCACTCTTGCAGTAAAAGTCAGTAGAAGAGTGAAAACATATTTTCCATTGAGAAAAGCCTTTGCTCTTCTACTAAATTTGAATAAAACTGGTACTATATTGCATCATTTACGTTAACTTATGTCGCACCCAAAGCTGTTTTTTTAGGAGAGTTATTTTCAAGTCCACAACCACCAATTTGCCTTTTATTTCTTGTTTGTTCAGTAGAAGTGAAATTGCACAGTTCCCTGCTAAACAAGTATAGCCACTACCAAGACAAACTTGTAAAAATGTGGAATGGAGAAAACGAGGATATTCAAAAAAAACTATTTAGATAGCCTAGAAAAAAAGTGACCTGCTGTACTCTGACCAGTGGACAATGTAGGTGGCACTAAATGCCACTAAACCCCGTGCCCCAGAAGGCATATTTATGTCAGAATTAGAGACCATTCTCCCACACAGCCCTGGCCCCAACTGGGGGAAAGCCAGAGAGTCACCTCATGAGTCCCATACAGTGACATGAATCCTAATTTGCCACTTTTCCAGCGGTGCAATGCATGGAATGAGCAGGGAAAGCTAGCACCTTCCCTGAGCTGTGGACCTGGACAGGTTTCTGAACAAATATCTCCACATTGTTGCACTGCTTCCAGTGAAGGTTCTTACTTATCACATTGTTTACCTTGCAAATGTGTCCATACTTTGTTTTAAAGTGAATCCTATTAAAAAATGATTACTTTCAATTCAATACATTCCCTGTACACTCTGGAATGGAGGGTGTAGAATGGATGTACGGCTTCCCTCATACCTCTGGCACTCGCTGGCATGCAGAACAAGGTCCTGGTTGTTCTTGGCACTGACTGTGAGCTCATGTTCGGTGGAGTTAAAGATGTCCAGCAGCAGATGGCATTGGCGGGTGCTGTGGACAGACAGGGCCACAGTAATTCAGCCTCTACACATCTGTGGTCAGACTGAAAAACACATTTGACTCGGTTCAAAGCTGCGGTCTCTCTTATTATAGATTTTTTTTTTCTTTTTACTGCAGTCATTTCTTTATAAGATGGTGTTTGTGGTGTGCCACCGTAACGATTCAGCATGTAGTTATGGCTAATTTACACCAGCTGTCTGAATGAATAAAGTAAGTGAATAAAGTACATTGGATTACAGGTGGACTGCAGCTTTAAGTCCTACTGCCGTATTTATTCCAAAGGGAAATTGTTTTTTCACCACCTGAGAGTTAAGGCCAGTGTAGATATTATGACCCAGGCGTGCGTGCCTGCGTGAACCATACAGAGGCTATTATTTATCACAATCTAGGATGGCTATGCTGATTATACAGTTAAACTTCAGGATTTGCTGAATTCCATCTCCACAGCCGTCAATGCATTTTGTGAACACACACACAAAACACACACAGACGCATACGCATATACAGTACACCAAACATGAGCTGAAGAGAAGACGCAGTGTGAAGTAGCCATCAGTCCTCGTCATAACATCAAAAGGCGCCGGTGCTTTCATCAGGACCACAGGCCCGCCTGCAGACGCCCATCTACACATCATCCCTGTCCCTGCTTTTCTCATGCAGATCCTAAGAGGGACAATTTGCGATTTAGATCAAGCCAGGGGAGACGACGCTCCCATTTTCAAAGGTTAATTTTAACTTGAAGTATCTGTTTCCCCCCCCCCTCTCTCTGTAATGATAGATGAAAGGCATGGTCAAAGCCAACAGAAAGCACAAACAGCAAAATGACTCAAACCTGCTGTGCCATGAGCTGTGCCGTTATAGGAATAGCACTGGCAGAGAATGTTGGGGATCATTATTCTGGGCTAGCTTGCTACACTATGTTCTATAGCACAAACCCAGCTTCTTTTCTATGGAAGTTATAGGCATTTTCACAAAGTACATATGCCTTTAAAGTGGACATGTATGCCGGCATGATATTTTAGCAAAGGCAAGAAAGAAAAGGCCATTTGCAAGGCAGGTGATATTGGCACAACAGGGGATGGTGGCTCATCAACACTGCTGCTTGCAAACTAAGAGAGCCCTGTGACTCTTTCATCTTGCTTTGAATGCACCCCCTTCACCTCGAACAACACCCATCCACCAGTCCACAAAGTGCGACAACGCAACACACAGAAGCAGGGGGTGATCTAAAAACCAATAGCTCATCCGCTGTGGAGGTCTTGGCTAAACTAAAAGGCAGTCAACCTTTTCCCCCAGGTCATGCAATTTTCCAGAGGGTAGGGATTGCCTGCCTTCCTATATCTCAAGGTTAATGGGGGCTTAAGTTCAGCTTGTCTGAGTCTCTAATAAACTGCCTGGGCAATTAAAGGAGCATAATTATCCAATGGCTACCTATGTCTCTCTTGTCGTTATATTGGGTGGGCCAAGCAAGGTACTGATTTATAGGCCAGAGCATTTAGCGCAGGTGATTAATCAGGCCAAAAACAGGAAGACTAAACTTAGGAAACACAAGAGCATTCTTTCTGCATTAAGTACCAATAAGCTGGTGGTACAGGCAGAGGCAAAAAGACAAACACTGTATTCATGGCATCTGGTCTGCTAGAGCTGTGGATTTAAATAGGGTCAGGGGGCTAACACTGCTTTTAGAACTAGGAAGGAGTACTGTAGTTGTTTTTCTGCAGAACTATGTAGTAGTGAATCCAGCATGACTATAGCTCTTTATCATTTTTCTTTTTTATATATCCCACTGTGCTATAGCACCAGCCGTAAAAATCTAAGATGAATAAATTATTCAAAGCGCAACCAATAGGGTTTAAAAACTATTTGTCTCCATTTCGGTCTGTGAATTTTTAAAATTCCTCTCCAAGAGCAGTATGAGTCAGGCAGAGCTGAAAGATGCCTTTGTTGTTTCAAAGTGAACACCGAGCCTGCTAATCGGATCGTAGGGCGTGACATAAATCATTCATTATTCTAGTATTGCTATGTCTGCCTTGTGTATACATTTAAAGAAACTCAAAATAAGCAGGGAAGTGAGGTGCGTGCGTGTGCACGGGTGCATGCGCTTTGTATACATTGTCGGCCTGGCCAGCATGCACAAATTAGATACGAGGAGGATCATCTCCCTCCCTGTGTAACTGCAAATTAATTGTAACCAAGGAGATGGTAAGCCCTGCTCAGCTACTTACAAGGAGGGACAGACGTTTTCCGTGACGCTGGAGGTGGAAAACATGATGTTGAGATAAGAGTGTGGAAAGGCAATGGAGCTTGGGTTGTTACTACGTGTGCAGCCACTGTACTGAGGCCTGTTGCCTTGTGGTCACGAGTGCTGGCGGACTTCAGTGGCTTGCGGAGACGTGGCTATTGGGAAGGGAGCGGCAGGTTAAACACGGCACATGCTCCGGGAGAAGGCAAAAAGACAACGGAGATCAATGGAACGAGGGCCGCCAGCTAGCCAGCCCTGTGGCTCCCCAATCAATAAGTGCTGATCTTGCAGCGCTTCTCCGGAACAATACGTGACATGTTCCCCAGCACACCAGATGCAATGGCCTTGATTAGCACAGCTAGATTTAAGGTGGTGCATGCTGGGCTACTTTTAGATACGGGCACCAGAAATAGACCATTATCTCAGCTAATATACCTGCATTGGAAGACAGCTGCCAACTACTCTTTTTAACATAATGTAGTTACAGCCAATGTGTCATTCCAGTATCAAAACCATTTTTCCCCATCAGAAACGTAATGGAAGGTAATGGCATAATGGAAAGTAGGCAACATATAATCAAATTTAAATAAAAAAAAGAAAACAGCAGTCATGAATTGAAATGTTGTGTATGTGAAACAAGGCTAAATATTTAAAATGTGGAACAAAGAAGTCACTTATACAGTACACGATAGATAAAATCCGGAACTATATGAGCAAACACATACGGTGCAGTTATGGCAGTGTTAAGTCAACTGTGCCATGTGGTCAGAAGCAACATGTACGCAAGGGGTTTTCTAAAGAACATGCACTTTGTCTGCACAGCTCTCAAAGCAAAAAAAGACGCAATTAGTGCGCGCACAATACAAAGTCCTCCCCCCCCCTTCCCTTCTCAAGGAAAATGGATTTGAGCGGGTTAAAACAGCACTTAGTGTATGCGATTTTAACAGGTCACTGTTAAACGTATGGATCACCGAGTGTGTCACACAAACGCTGGCTCTATATCATCTTAATAGACCTGTCGCCTTATGTAGAGGCCGAGCTCTGAAGCAGGCCTCTGGTGTGGTCTGGCAGGGGAACCTGGCTTCTGGTGCATGACATCTCTTAAAAAGGATGCTAACACAGCATAGCACGCATCATGTGTGGCTGATGGAAGCCATCTCTGCTCCAATGTCATATCAGTACTGAATAGGATAAGTCAAATGATATCACGTCATTTAAGTGTGTATAGAGGACATTAAGAATTGCCTTAGTAATGCTCCTCTGTCAAACCAAATTGCATCACTGGATATTTATTACTGTAGTGGTAACCTCAGCTTTGCTCTCAGTTAAAGCTGAGGTGGAGGGTGGGGGGGGGGGGGGGGGGGGGGGGGTTTGTGGGAGGCAGAGAAAGAACAGTGGAGGAAACAAATGCAGACATTCTATAGCTTAGATCTCAATCAGCATGAAGCAATTAAAGGCAGTCATTAACTCGAAAACGCATAACTTCGAGCTCAAATCAAAACAGTATTGCTCTGCGGTCCTCCGCGGCACTGCCTCACAGTAAAGAACAGTAAGATAGCGAAATGCGAGGAGATATTTGACAAAAAGTGTATTATCTTACATTTAGCTTGCAATAGCTGACAATACCTTTACCAGACTTCCCAGGCAGTTAGAACTACACTGCGGCGATTCTCGCTCATTAATATATGTGTGTGTGTGTGTGTGTGTATATATATATATAAAAATAATAGGGTTATATATATATATATGTGTATAAGACCAACAGGCATTTGTATTCTCAGACCATTTTCCTATATGAGATTTCAGCGATTTGCTCGAATCTTCTGCTGAGTCATGGATAATATTTGGTAGAGACAGCCTTGGGTGGGTGTGGGGGGCTGACACTGGGTGATAGTGAGGGTGAGATGGCAGCGGACAGCGGATGTGTCAGCACTGGGCCAAGATGGATGGCTCAAACTGCAGATATTATTACAGCTAATGATTCACCTCAAGTGGCCATTACTGGGCTATGATCTGTCTCCCTGCCACACACACACACACAACTGTACATACACACAGGGATAGAGTGAGAGCATTTGATTGACACAATGAGTGAGTATGATATCATTCACTTCTGCCACTGCCTGCACCTGCCCCATCAGTGGGAATATCATCATCTTGGCTCTTCAGGCTGCAGTAACATTAAGGGCCTGCTCAGAGGCCTGGAGTCCTCTTTGGGACCCCTGTGGGTCCCCACTGAGCAATATGTCCATTAACTGAGTCCAGGTAGAAAGACCACGCTCTGCTGGCCTGTCAGGCAATATGGAGAGGAAGAGCAGGCGTTTCTCACCAGTTAGGCGACTTAAATAACCTTGTAAAGGATGCTCATCGTTTATCCATCTATCGTCTATCTGCAGACCCATGAAAGAATCAAGAGGTCCACAAAAAAACAACCTAATTTAGTCACCGCTCAATTAATTGTGTTTAATCTGCTATCGTTTTGTTTTAAGTTCTTATAGACTTTATTGCAATCTCAGCACACAACACTGTGTAATACCGCATGTTTACATGCATTGCATTGAGTGACTGATTAATAACCAACTTCTACACTTTTTTTCTTCTGATGAGCTCACGCCTCATCAAGCTAATATTTAACTGATTGTGTACTCAGTGCATGTTCACAATCTATCTCAGAACATGGCCAAATTAGCCCACATCATAATTACTGTTCTTTTTCCATTTGATTTCAAATAGGTTTGACTGTACATCCAACTCAATGTATAAAGATAAATACTTTGAAAGCATATATGGCTATATTGCTGTTATTAGTGCTGTTATTAGTTCTGTTTAAATCAAGGAATTGCATTTTTCATACATAAAGTCTGGGTTTATATAGTGAGTGTTTTGACTGTATTACACATAAATAGCAGTTAAGACTGCTGCATTCTGCCATACGACAGCAAATAAAACACATTGAGGAGGGCTTTCGTGAGCAACTGCAGCAAACGTGCGTGCGTGCGTGCATTATCATGCAAGCACTATAGGTACCTGGTGGCTGGGAGCGCGCTGACCCGAGTGAAGAACACAGAGGGCTCCATGTCCACGTGGACCCCCAGGGACAGCTCACGGTAGTAGCCCTCCACCTTGCCGGCCCCGCCTGAGTACTTGAAACTCAGCACGGCCTCCAGTGTCTGGGGACAGAAGGAGAAGATACAGTATACTATATAAACTAGAAGTGTGTGCCATTGATTTCACACTGGATTCCTTTGGAAAAGATAAAACACAAATGCAACAGCTGCTGCAGCTGTAGATGTACGTGTCTTGGGATGATCCTCTATTTGTGCTTTAGAGGAACGTCTGTATGAAAGGAGTGAGAATGGGTTTAGAGATGACGGGCGGCCGCGTCGAGAAGGAATGCGTTGGGAGGTTGATACGGTAAAATAATGAACAGGAACAATGCAATACAGCAGAAGTGTAATGGAAATGGCAGAGGAAGAACGGCTGAAAGAGAAGTGTGTGTGTTCAAAAAGACTAGCAAACCCTGACATGGCTCTTCCATAATGGTACAGCAAAGGGAGGAAGAATGGGGAAGTTGGGGAAAGGATGTGCGCACACACACACACACACTCTCTCTATAAAAGCGACAGCTAGGCTATAGCAGTGTCGGGGCCAGAGCTGACTAAGGCAACAGGCTGAGGCGGGGTGAAGGCGGCCTTCTGGACAAGCCTGCATCATTCCTTCTACAGACTGCTGATGGAGGCAGTTGCTGCGGCGATGGCCGCAACTCATTTTTTGCCAATTCTTTTCTTTTCCATTATTATTATATTATGGGGGTGAGGGTGATTCACTGAGGCTACTAGCCTGATGATGACTGTACTATAAGCTCTGAGGAAGCAAAGACATTATTCATACTACCGTATGTATCAACACATTTGGGATATGACAGCATTAGGCTAATGAGGCTAAGCAATACGAGCCACATTATGCCATTAACAAATACATACACACACACCCTTGCTGTAATGCAAGGGGGCTGATTTGCTTATACTCTAGCTCATACTGCACACTGGAGCTTATACTGGGGCTCATACTGCACACTGGAGCTCATACTGGAGCTCATACTAGGGCACACAGATACTAGGGGTGGGGGAAAAAACACGGACGACAACTATCGTAATTTCATTATATAAATTGCACAATATACAATATTTATTACATGTTCATGTCAGTTTGTCGGCTTGACAATCACATTTTGCAGCAATATAATTTATGTGAGGCCGCGCCACCGATGGGCGGCTCACCCCCTCCCACCGTTACCGGGGCCTGCGTGCTCCCGCCCTCGGTTTCCAGACGTGCACTTCC
>JAODUK010006120.1:15276-32341 GCA_027564635.1 Typhlichthys eigenmanni | reverse complement strand
AATAAATGTAGAAATGCACAAATAAATAAATACATGTAAAAATACAGAAATAGCCTTTTTTAATACAAAAATTTAATAATTTTTTCAATTATGTATATATTTATTTAATTATTTATACATTTATTTATTCATACTTTTATATATTTATTTATTTTATTTTTTATTATGGCAGTCCTGGTCCTCCATATATATGAGGTTAATATTTTAATTAATTATTTTATTCGAAATGTGTGGATAAGCTGAACAAGACAAACTGACGAAGGAAAGTCCTTCTCTCCACAGCATTTAGTACTAATACTATAAAGTATACTCCATACTGGCACAAAAACAGAATTAAATCATATGTCATCTGGTACAGTATCCTCCTTAGCTTTTATACTTGTGTACAATTGTGTGTATAGGTTACAGTTGACAGTTAACTGTATTTCTATCCCAGTCCCAGGTGTTCCTCAGGGAATACTACAGGGATCACAACATTGAGTTGTCCAAGCTGCTATACAGGATGGGCCAGCCACTACCCAGCTGGCTCCGAGAGGAGTTGGTCCACACCAGGTAGCACCTCCGCACGGCAAGCCACGGCTCCGGAGAGCGAACCACAGCTCACACCCGCTGAGGGGAACGCAGCCCAACGCCATGGAAAGTCCCGGGCGATCCAGGATGTGAAAGCTACCAAAAACATAGATTATAACAGTGGTTCCCGAAATCGCTGAACTCGCGCATGTTGAATACATGTACGTGATCTCCATGAGATGGCTGTAGGAAGGGCGTCGCCAGCCATGAGTAACTGGAGAGTGGGGGGGGGCTTGCTGAATGTTTCAGAACAAAAGTCGCCATGGCAGACTGGAGAGGGAAGGTTTATCCCTATAAATTATAAATCTAGAACCCCCGACCCCACACACACAATCACCCTGCCTTGCGTCTTTCATCAGACCTTCTGTTCATATGTCCACAAAGTTCAAGAACATAAATCAGTCTCCCTTAGTCTTAACAGTGCCAGCCCAGAGGAAAGGGGTTGGCGCACATTTGAAGAGACACTTGGCTCCAGTGATGAGTCCTGGTGTATAATCTGTGTCGTTTGGAGCGCATTGGAGCAGTCGATGCCAAATGTGCAGAGACGGATGCATACTTGATAGACAGACGAGGCATTAGTTGCAAATGCCTTTTTGGTTTCGAAAGGAATTGTGTGGGAAGAGAAGGGATTGACTCGGGCTACGTGTTGCAGCCTTTTTCGATAGGCCTTGGTAGTATCTAGCTATTGCATTTAAAAAGTGCCAGGACAGAATCTTCTAAACAATATCACATGAACTTTGGGGGGGGAAGGGGGAGGTGCTTCTGTTTTGTTTGTTTTGTTAATATATTTTTTCATAGTTTTCTTTTTCTTCTTTTTTTACTGAGATTGTATTTGTCTTAATGTTTTTATTATGCCAATTGTGGCATGTTAGTAGAATGTACCACAGTTATAAAACAACCGCTCTGATTATTATCATTTCTTTCTGAGGGGCCAGATGTACAGTTGTCTGATTTGTTAAAACTGTTGTTTAAAATTTCCCTTTAGTCCGTTTCATGGCAATGGAAGTGGCTAGTAGGAAAGTTAGGGAAGCATTTTTGAAAGCACAATATTTAAGGCACTCTAAAGTGAACACCATTCTTACACAGGTTATTCGGAAGCACACTCACGAGATGGATCCTGCTACAGCCTGTGAATATAACTGTAAGCTCTGGTTTTAAAGTTTCAAATGGGGTGTGCAAAATAATTTTCCCACCTTTTATCGTACCTGTTGGTTTATCCAGAACTGTGTGTTTTGTCCTCTGTTTATTTACATACTAGAGCAGAGTTGCCTCTTGGGGGAAAATGTGTAAAAGCTGCCAAGCAAACCAACAGTGTGACGAGAAGCTCAGTTGTTGGTCAAGGTATTACCACTGCAACTAAATGGAAGAAGCATACCGGTAGTAACAGAAGCTACGCCTACGGCAATAGTTTTGTACAGTGTACTGACTTAATAACGATGTACATGTCGGTCCTCTTATTTCCTGACAGTAATGTACATAATACATACGCAATGCTTGGTAAGCCTAAATTATTGAATGTGTTTGGGTTTACACACCCTGTATCAGCCCCCTTTTACACATTGGCTACATTTACACACACTTCACTATCTTTCGGAATATGACAATAGGATATGGTTTGGATAAGCAGTATTGTTAAAGTACCTTTTCCTAATAAGGATGTGCTGATAAAATCCTGTTTTGTAGATGCCCGTGTGCAAACAGTGCATTCATAATGCCTGTTTCAGAACAAGTGCAATAACCAGCCTATTGTCTATGAAATGTAGCCAGTGTCATTTTAGTACCATAATAAGAGGATTAGGAGCGTGTTGTTGTCATTGACATTTCTTTTTTCTGTTATGTTGAAATTATTGATCCCTCTCACATCTTCTCACTGCCAACTATTGTACAGTGGACGGATTTCTTCATATAAAGTATTAAGTGATAAAACGCATAACAGCAACGATGGTACTAATCTCCTGGACTGTATGATGAAGATTTGTAATTGTTGTCAATAATTTTTACAGTGTAACTAATATTGTCGGTGCTTTTTAATTTGCAAATAAAACACCACTGTATTTTTCAGTAATGCTTATTTTTTCTTAACCCTTTCTTGTTCAGTTACTGCCTCTATAAAATGGGAGAATTCACAGTGCAGTGGGCTTTTTTTCCGTGGGGGGGGTTTGTTTAATTTTACCAGTTTTTTTTCTGTTGAATAAGATTTTGTGTAAAACTCAAGGCTTCAAACACAATACAGAATATGTATTCAACATGCCCACAGAACTGAAGCCATTAAAGTATTTTTTTTTTAGTTATAAGGGAGAAAGGTGTGTTCTACATTTCACTGGATACTTAAGGGAAAGTACCCTGACGAAAAAAAAATTTTTTTTAACCCAATACCAAAATAGTTAAATTTTACCTCCATATGATCTGTAATATTTTATAGGCATGACTAAATTGTAGTTACCAAACCAGATATGTTGTAGAAAGTAATTAAATAAATGTTAGGGGCTACAAATATTATTTACATAATGAAACATTACTACAGATTGATATTATTTTCTAATCTATTAAATGTAGACTATAAATGGCAATAAAATAAGGTAATATGGTGCTCATAAGTTATCTGAAACTAAACTGACATATTTAATTTAATTGCTCAGTGTAAAAGTTAATAACTTTTTAATTTTTATTTTAGTCAGTTTAAGGCTACTTTAAAAAAAAGAATGTACTTTGTCATTATTTTGAATTATTTTATTTTATAAATAAAGGCAGGTTTCAGCCATTGTATCCGTTGCTTTGTAGTCTGCCTCTGTCAACAAGTGATGGGGAAATATGCTAGCCAATAAGAGTGCAGAAAAAAGTCAACAGAACCAGCCCACTCCTTTATAGCCTGGGACTTTCCATTAATTTCACTTCATCTTGTCCTGATACGTCCTGCAAAAATACCTCACGTAGCAGGGCTTTTAAAACTGCTTTTGACACAGCTTCAGTTCTATTGATCACATCCAGCAGACCCTTATCACAGATGGAGCAGCCCAGTGAAGATGCTCCCCTGGCCACAGAAAGGTCTCCCAGTTTGGCTGGGAGCGAGGAGGCCCTCATTCTGCCTGAAAGAGCAAGAGGGTGAGACAACATTTTGTAATAAATACATAGGCAAATGTAAAATATCTTTATTCAGTCTCTCTCATGTACCATTCATTATGTTGTTGGTAAGGGTAAGCAACCACCTATTTCACATTACTTTTTTGGAAAAATGTATTACATAAACATTTTTTATTTTTATATTGGGTGTTAAAGTTAGACAAAACTTTAACAAGACAAAGTCATTGATGCAAAAAAAAATAAACTTGTAGTGAGAAGTAATGCGGATACAATGGCTGAAACCATGCTTTCTTTTGCACAAGCAGAATGTATCTGACTAGAAACAGGCGATGCCTCTTATATTATTGGTTTTTATTGAGCCAAGTTATTTTTAATTTAGAAAATATAACTGTATAAGATTAAGGAAAAAATATTGTAAGCACTTTTTAAATATTAAATAAACATTACCCTATACAGGGGGGTTCACCATGATGTTTAGGTATACAATTTAAAAACTAAATGCGTCTTAAAATAACATGTAGTGAGAGGTTTGCACAAGGAAAATGTGCCTGCCTAGCAACTAGTGATGCCCCTCAAAGTATTGGTTCATAAAACAAGATACAATTCTAATTTCGTTTTCTCTGTTGTTTGTAATTTTACTTTAGAACGAATTGTTTAGAAGAACCTACGGTAGTGTTTACTAAAGACTTATGATTTTGATTTACTTTTCATTTGAAAAATCACTGTGGGCAATTTCATGAGAGTTTTAAGTTAAATAACTTTGTGCAACAACAACAAAAAAAAGAATACATTACAATTTTACCATTTAGAGTAGAGCATTTTAAATATAAAATAAATTGAACATATAGTGGTTACTGTAGTAGACTACTTTTGCTTTTGTTTACACTGGAATATGTCTGCCTAGCAACTAGTGATGTATCTAATATTATTGGCTCAAAAAGTTTTATTCATGTATGATTATTATTATAATATTAGTTGCATTAGTATCATTATTATTGTTATTTTATTTAAACATTTTTGTAAGAACTTGTCACATTAATAAAATGTATAACTTCATGACCAATTTAAATATGTCAGTTTTAGGGTTTTATTTTTAAATGCAGCTCAACACCCACAAAGTTACAATATGAAAAATGAAATCATAAAAACACAAAATTATTTAAAACCCTGCTACTGTTTCCCTACATTAGGTTACATTCCGCAAACGTCCCACACTATATATTATACACACATTAGCAGGCCTACTACTGTTTGTTATCTCACTGCACATTCCTTTCCTTTGATGTGAGCAGGGGCTCTAACAGCAAGGCGTTCAAGGTGGCAGGGCTGACCACACTGGCCTGTTTTCTGCTAGCAAGCCAGGTCTTCACAGCCTATCTGGTCATCAACCAGAAGGGCCAGATCCAAGACCTCAAAAGGACCTCTGAAAGCATGCAGAAGGATCTGACTCGTAGCAGCCATGGTAAGGATTGTTCCACTGGTGTTCCCTATCATAAAGGCTTACATTAATGTTTGATTTGCAGGAATTCAGAAGGATAAAACATTGAAACAGATATATTTTTTAGAGGGTCCAAAAGGGACTGACTTAACAAGTGAAGTGAAAGCGGTGTAGCTTCTTCAAATTAGTCATGCCAGTATAGGTCAGATAATTAAAGGGTAACTATTAACTAAGCCATGGTATTCCAGCAGAAGTGCATCCACATTGAGGAAGTACTATTCCTCAACTAAAATGTGTTTTGGGGTTTCTGTTACACCTTAAGTAAAACATAGTTGTACTTAAATAGCTGCAGCAGTGTCCCAAATGCGGATGCAGATGCCCATGAAAAGCCTGCCCCTTCTGACAAACTTCTTTGACGAGGATGAGAAAGCGGGCAAAATACCGCTGACGGTAAGTCCCAACTAATCTCCATGCAGCAACGTTCATTTAAAATATTCTATTAAATATTACATTTAAATTACATTTAAAAGTATGTTTTTATTATGTAGAAACATAATAGCTACTGTATGTCACATTTTCACAAAGAAAAATATGTTAATAATACTTAAAATACTTAATACTTAATTTAAATGTCTCAATCCCAACAGAAGCTGGAGGATACTGCTATTGTCTCTGTGGAGAAGCAGGTGAAGGATCTCCTGGAGGTACGTTTTATATTTACTGTGTATATATATATATATATTCTTATGCAGTAGTGGGAAGAGTGGGACGACAGATGATCCAAAAGTCGCTGGTTTGAATCCCTCTAACAAGGACAAGATGCCACCGTGTATGAATGTGTGTGTTAATGTGAGGCATATGTTATATAAATGCAGTCCATTTATCATATTTAATATATATATATATATATATATATACATACAGTATAAACACTGTCTTGCCAGTCCACACACATACTGTCCCATGTTATCTGTATCAATACAGTAACCACTGTCTTCTGTTCGGTCCAGAGCTTCCAGCTGCCACAGTTCAACGAGACCTTCCTGGCCAACCTGCAGAGCCTGAAGGATCAGGTGGAGGACAGTGAGTGGAAGGTGATGTCTGCCCCCCCCCTCCTCCAGAAACACACACACCCATGCATACTGTACCCATACGTGTCTTGTCCAGGGCTATATGTGTATCTCAACCCTCAGGGATTGGAGACCTGGATGCGCTACTGGCTGATCTTCCAGATGGCTCAGGAGAAGCCAGCTCCTCCCACAGCTCAGCCACGCAGTCAGTGGTGGACCACTGCAGGTGAGGATCACCGCAGCAATAGAATACGTTTAAAAGGGACATTCCAGGATCCCCCCCATCCCAAAGAACCCCAAATGTCCACCCCGATCTCACTGTGTGTGTTTTGCAAAGGCACCGCGGAGGTGTAGAGAGGCGTGAGCCCCTCAGTAATGTGTATCGGTGGAGGAAGGGCGGTTGCATGCGGGAGTGAGGGGGAGGGGATGAGCTGAGACATTAATTGATTTTGATGACACACTGTACAAGCGCCCAAGTGTACTGAAACCAGTAAGTTCCTTGGGCGATTTGTTTTACGGATATGACATGTAGAGCAATTTTCACACCATAAAAATCCAGTGAATTTTGTCAATATTAACACCTGCATTTATGTGTCTCATCACAGTTCAGTCCCATTATTTCGTTAACAGCTAAATAATAAATACCCAGTTTAGGGTGCAGCTACACTTTAACAGTAAATAAAACATTTGAATGTGATTCAAATGAAGTACTGTTGGAAACCAGCGAAGTCCTGGGACGATTTTAAACGGGTGTGAATTCTTCTGACATATTATATAGTAATAGTATATTATAATAATATTATGCGTTTTGTTTATAAAGTTCATAAAAGAACAAAGACAGAGCTCTGTGTTTGTTGAGAGCAGTTGGAATGGACACATACTGCAATAAACCATTTCACGTTTGGCACTAGGACAGAGCCTAAAGTCTACTAAAGCCTGTTTAACCCCACATCGTTTCACTCTCCGTCCCTCAGGCAAAGGACTCACCAAGTGCCAGGTGCAGGCTGCCATTGTGCGGCCCGGCTACTATCAGCCCCAGTGTGACGAGCAGGGCCACTACAAGCCCATGCAGTGCTGGCACAGCACCGGCTACTGCTGGTGCGTGGATGAGAACGGTAACACCATCGACGGGACTCTGATGCGTGGCAGGCCTGTCTGCGCCGGAGGTAGAATACACACGCACGCACGCACACGCAGTAAACACAAAGCAGGGTACAGTTTTGGGGAAGAAGTAAGCCTTCAAAATTTTATGATATAAATATGCTAGGGACGCACCGATCGATCGGCAGGAGATCGATTTCCACTCACAATACGAGATCAGTGGTAGTCCGATTTTCCTTTCTAATGGCTAATATTTTATATTTGTTGATGTGGAAATATGTTAGCCAATAAGAGTGAAGAAAAAAGTCAACAGAACCAACCATCTTGTTAATTTAGTTTATGTGTTTAATTTAATTAATGTGTTAACCTGGATTAAAAATGGACCTCACATTTTTTTATAATAAATAAAAAGTATAAATTCAGTCAAATCTGAAATCAGTATCGGCCACAAAAAGAAAACAGATTAGTGCATTACTATGTAAAACATTTTACATAAATAGAATTATTTAAACAATGTATCTAAAAGACATACAGTACTGTATATTGCATGTAAGTAAATTATGTATAGTATAAATTGTAAGAAACTGCTTTAGTGGTCTCTTAATTGTCTCTACGGCTGTATATTAGTTTAAGATTTACAGTGAAAGGACATTGACTAAATGAATGGGTTTAATGGCTAGGCCCTCGTCGTATGATGGCGTTGCCGAGACCCATGCTTCAGAAGGCACTCAAGGTGGACGGTGAGTCAAACACCCTTTACAGCCTAACAGGGACTTTTTTTGGAAATGCTTGGGTGGCTACATTTTGTTCTCATTTCTAATCTTCTTTTTCCAGACAAGTAAGAGAATAAAAGCAGAATGCTGGGCCGGAAAAGCAAGACTTCCTTCATACAGCTCTCGTTTTATATAGCAATATATATCCATATAACTCTAGTTTATGCATTATCCTCTTTGCAGCTTGCTTTATACAATACAATTATTAAAATGAGATCTGTTACAAAATCACACACAAAAATGTTCTTTATGTATGATATTATTTAGGGTGTTTTCATTTAATATTTACATTTATATATTTAACTTTAATTTGTATATTCTACCAGTTGAATATGGAACCAGTTCTACTTTGTCTGAGAAAATAGGCATTACGTATTTGAGGTTGAGAAACCTGATGAAGTATACTATTACATTAACAATGATGATTTTTTTACTGATTTACAGTACCGTCAAATACTGGCTGAACATGTAACATGCCAAAATAACAAAATAAACTTTGGATTGGATACTGTGAAATAGCTGACATTTTTAAAGGAGACCATCTGCATCTGTTCCTTGAGACGCTACAGAGCTTTTTCGGATTGCGTGACGACAGCATTCTCCAATGTGAACTTGGTTATGGCAATATTTCTTTATGGGAAAAGTAATGTGAATGTGCAAGATAGGTTTGTGGTTGGAGTGATCAACTCCCAACCAAAAGATTGTGGGTTAGTTCTGCAATATATGGGGTAAGCATCCTTACGCATCATGCCTAACTCATGGTAGCAACAGAAATGTCAAAGCATATACTCTATGAGGAAGATGAGTATAATTATCATATTCTCAGATGGGGGTGAAATGTGATAAGGTGGTTTCAAATATTACTAGAGGAAGTGCATAAATATCCATTTTAATAGGCCGTTGTTAAATTGTGCAAGCAACCACAGACAGCAATCGAAAGTAGCGTTGGGTGAGTTAAGATGTTTTGTCTACATTTTAGTAGTGGGGGGTAATATTATTTCATAGATTTAATATGACATTTAAATACATCAATATGTGTTTTACGGAGTGTCTCATAGGAACAGACATCATGATGGTGAACAACAGGTTTCACACTGTTCCTGCTTCTGGCATAGTTGAAGGCATGCATTCAAGGATGAACCCCATTGTGTATGCAGCACAGAGGAGTACACCTGTTACAGATACCTAAGTGTAAAACCCTTAACCTGAGTTACTAAATTGGAAAATAAAAACGTTGGATGAGCAATCAAGGCATGTGTGACTGAGGTGAGTTTTACCGGAGAATTATTGAATGATAGATTTCATAATATCTTCAGAATAGTAACCGCTAGAATCAGATAAGCTAATTTTCGCACTACTTCAAATAAGCAGTCATAGCATGTATTCATGCTCTTTAGATGCCAGGTTATGGTTACACACTATTTGTCTGTCATGGTCTATGGACCCCGTGAAATAGCATTGGCCACCCCATAGTTAAAACTCTAGTTCCGCCACTGCCTCTGGCTACTTCGGCCCCTGAAGATGTTTAGCCTGCCGTTTGGCTGGGTTGCTTAGCAATGTGATTCACCTGGATCTGTCAGGGAAGCACAACTCAAGAGACCTCTGTGCTGAACTGTCATCCATTCACATTCCTTTCCAGTTATTAAGAGCTTGGCTTCTCTTGCTCAGAGAGACAACAGTCTGACATCTATCCTGTCACTGTGAACTCCAGAATCACACCCCTGACCTCACTGAAATAGATGTCAGCGGGAACAATGTTTCCCACATCCCTTTATCCCACCGTCTTACCCTGGTCTATAACATCCTCAGAGGACTCCATTTATCCCACTCAGGAATCACAGTGGTTGGCTGTCCATTCTGTGCAGCCCAGGAAGTATTGTATCTGCGTGCAAATGCTCTGGAGGTATTCAGTAACCCACCACAGGGATTAAAGAGGCTCGCCCTGTCCAAGAACCGTCTTATAAGTCTCCCCTCTTTGGCTAAACTCACTATGCTGGAGGTCCTGGAGGTGGATAACAACCAGCTGACCATCTTGTACATTTGTTGTAAGATAGGTCAATTCCAACAGTTACTGGAGAAGGTCCAGCTCCTCGGTGAAGGGAGAAACCCTTATCGCCTTGACTGTTCCCTGCATGCTTTTCCTGAAGAACGCAACACACTGTGTGTGGAGGATTGGCCTGAAGGGTTTGTGTGTCTCACTCCAGAGACCCAAATGAGGAACTAACCTGACAAATGTTCACACAACACTAAGAGGAACAAAAGTCCGGTTTCAACTTGCTTCCCTGTTTGGCTACTATTAGCTTTATCATCCTCTTATTTTGTTTTGTCTGATTGATGTTCCTTGCGATGTGTCTCACTGAAGCTTTCTGTCTTTATATTTTAATTGCCCCCCTCCCTTCCCATAATTATTAAGCATTAACATAAAATAGTCCTTATGCCCCCATATTGGTATAAAATAAATCCCATTTCAAGAATGATTTTTGATCCTGTTGCCATTTTAATCTTTTTGGTTAAGCATACTGTATCCCCTTACATAGTGAAAGTTGAGTCTAGTTCATCTTATTAATAATTCAGAACAGTGTAATCAAATCCAGCAATCATGAACACAGTCATGGGGTGGCTGTAAACATGGATACGCTGGTAAGTACCTGCTGTTTACGTAAATTTGCGGTGAATTTGAGATTATACGCTGTTGTTTGTCGTGTAATGGCTGACTGTTTTCTGTGTAGAACTTACCTCTTGAAGATCTTAGTGTTAGAGTTGTGCTCACAAAAATTCCAGGTAAAGACTACAGAATTAAAAAAAAAAGTAAATTCAGGAACACTAATGCAAAGGTATTTTGAACTGCACATTTTCTTAATTGCCTTTAGACGCACAGGATGAACACTGTGTTGTCGACGAAGACAGGCATATAGTGGATGCAACTAATGAGGTAAAACAAATATGTATTATCTTGTAAGAAGAATGTACAAATATAACATATATATATATATATATATATATATATATATATATATATATATATATAGAGAGAGAGAGAGAGAGAGAGAGTGTGTGTTGGGGAGAAAAATAGAGAGAGACAGCGGGTTGTACAGGGGCATAGATGTTTTAATCATGAGGGGGTTTTGTTGCTTGTGTTTTGCTCTCAGCCATAATTAAATTCTTAATTAGCAAGCCCTCTGGAAGAAATACATGAGGATAGAATTCAATTTACAGCCCGCACTGACTTGGCCCACAGTGGCTTTAGCAGGGAATGGTGCAACATTGTTGGCCATACAATAGGAAGAGAACCAGCAGAGGCAAAACTGGTGGTAAAATCAGTTTTAATGTTGTGTCACACAGCTGTGCTATTGCCTTTTCCCCACAGCAGCAGTGTATACTCTCTTTGTTACATCCCAATGGCGATCTCAACTTAATTAAGATATCTGGCTATAGGATAGAGAACAGACTGAAGAAGTGTCTCATTAACTTCTCCTTTGACCCCTGTTTATCTTCTATCTCTTTATTTTTGTAAATGATGGTTAGAGCAGTTCTTACTATGTATGGCATAAATGCACTATATCTACTTTATTTCTAATTTACTTTCCAACTAAACTCTCATAGCAAAGACCTGTCGAGAACAAATCAAAACAATATCCCTCGTGGTGACGCCTCACTCATTGAAATGCATTGTGAAGCAAAGCATAGTACTCTGGTACTGCTTTGTTGTTGTGATCGGTGTTCTGCACTTTGTAGTGTTACTATTTATGGAGCGGAGGGGGCTGTGTAGACGTTTCACACTTTTTTTAACACGCACAGAGAACGGTAAATTAGCAAAATGCAAGAAGATATTTGTTGAATTTGACAAAAAGTGTATTAGCTTACATTTAGCTTGCAATAGCTGACTTTACCTTCTATACTGCTATATCCCTGTCTACCTTGTCCTGCCTATCTTACAATACAAACCATGGCTCTTCCCTCATCCTGTATTGCAAGCTATACCATGGACCAGGAGAGAACCATCAAGCTTCACCCACCGGCAGTCTCAACAACGTTAACTCACCCAAGTGGGAAATTGAGAAGCCGTCTTTTAATAGGTCTGCTGGGGTCTTTAGTCATGCCTACCCTCGCCCCATGCATGTATTGCCTACCCCGGGAACGTCTCTGACGCAGCCTTGGACCAAGGAGGGCTCGAGGTGCCTCAACCCTTTGATGTGTCAGCAAAGCGTTGGTTGCGCACCTCTGTGCTATATTGAAATGTGATGCTACAGCGATAGGAAGAGTGGAAGAACAGCCAGGGGCTAATTGAACAGGATTTGTTCTGCTCAGTTTACCCCGGCACTGGGTCCTCAGCTCACCCCTTGGGATTGCAGATTTGCATGTGTCTGTGGGCAACAGCATACATTCAAATACCTGCTTTTATGCACACAGGAAAAATTGTGGATGTTTTGCAGATGTACGTACGCGCTCGTGTGTGCGCTAGTGCACGTGCGTGGGCGGCAGTGAGCAAGTGCAGCGAGCAGGGGGGAGGGAGGGCAACAGCCTACCTCCGAATGTTCTTTTGACCTCTTTCTCCGCGTTCTGACAAATGCACAGTCCGACCGGCACCACACAGCACAGAGCTGCAGGCGGGGGTGAACTCCCAGGTGACCTGTCGCTGCAGGGGAAGGCAAACTGACTAAATATGCTCACGGTACCCCATGCCAAGCCGCGGCTAGCTCCCGCACAGCTACTGCAGCGGCGACCTGGATGCGAAGCAGCCAAGCGGGGAGGCCTCTCGGACAGCTGTGAGGAGAAGGGAAAGGGGGTGTAGGAGGGAGGGAGGGAGGTGCGCTGTGCCGTCAAATCGGCGCTGCGGAGGCGAAGGCTTAGAGGCTTTAACGTGCACGCAGCATATGTAATCCCCAAGAACCAGGGTGGGACTGCATGCCAGTGGGATTCACAACCATTCTGATAAATGCTGAGAATAGATATGTTATTGTTCATATTCGTTTAAAGAATGCTTTTTAAGATATACCCAAAGCATTAGCATGTCGATTACTCACCCCTCACAGCCTGTGATGTCGGGAGGACACAAGAGAGGCTGTTACTGGAGATGGTACTGTAGTTCTGACAATTTAAAAGGAAGGAATTCACTCATTCCATACTTATGACATATGTAATGATGATATACAGTGATGATGTAGGCTACAGTACACAAGCACATTACATAAATCTCCATTAGTCATGCAATCATGTGGGGGTGCATGCATCTCGCTCTACATGTATATGTTGGGCAGTGGGTGGATCTGTATTAACCTCTGGGCAATTTAGCCTCCAGTCAAATGAGGATGGTACTCAAACAATATTAAGACAATATTTTATTCCAGCATAACGACTGTGTTATGCTGGACATCCAGGCTCAGCCAGTCAATAGTATAGTCAGCTAGTGTAAGCTAATTGTAAGATAATACAAATGTTGTCAAATTCACCAATGCGTTTCAATGTGTGGGGCGGAGCTTCTGAGGGAGTTTGTTTTGATTTGAGCTGGCAGTTAGCAAGCGTTCTGGAGAATGACAAGCCCTGCCTTTAACAGGTGGACATTAGTCATGGCTGACCATGCTTTGTCAGCTTGTAACGGGGCTGTCTGCACAGATTATACTGTGGTGTGAGAGGGCTAAACGGGACGTGATAGTGGATGGTGACTCCGGCTGCTTTGGGAAGACCTGACACGCCTTGATGTTATCACTGCCAAACAATCACCCTGAGAAACAGACAGAAAAACAACAGCCATTGACAGGCACTGTGAGGCAGAGCAATGCTCTTGTTCCCATAACAACACATAACACAACAATCACGGTGTACCCGTATTGTTGCCGTGTCGCCATTGTTTGCAGATTTAGCTGTAAACCTGAAACAATGCTTCTTCACACACTGTTAGGAGGTTAGATGTGGCATAGTGTGTTCCTGTGGAATATCAGACCCCCCCACCCCTTCCTCACCAGAAGGGGTCATACATTACCCGAACTCAAAAGGTTCAAAAGGCTCCTACATTTCCGGCAAAACTGGAATCCCTGATCTCCAGAAGAGGAACATGAAGGCATTGTGCCTTCTGATGTTTGCTGCATTCCGCTGTTTAGCCCCCGTCCTCCCCCATCCTCCCCCATCCTCCCCCTTTCCGTCCCTCGGTTCGCACCTCCCAGAGGGAGAATAAGGGAACTCAGCAGCACCACTGCATTGTGCAGAAAACTATACAGTGTGCATGTCATTGTCTTGGAAGAGCTAAGCTGATGTTAGTTGTTTCTGTGTAGTAAATGTGTGTCGCTACAACATTAAGTCACAGCAACACGCCTGATCACCGAGTACTTATTTAGCACATGTTCGCAACCTTGACTTTGAATCTAATGGCGTGTTTAATATAGACTAGCATTAACCTGTTGGCCTTCGCAATTACATTGATTATACAGTATGTGTAGTGAAAGAGAGATTGAGAAATGAAGTTGCACTCAAAAGTGCAGCAATCAGAGCAATGTTTACTTCATTAAGTATGATTAAGCATTGTGTGAAGACGGAAATGTCCTTTTCAGAGTATTGGCATTGCGGCTATGCCTTGATTCATATACATTGGTATCACATACTATTGGTATCTTTGAATTATGTCTTCACTTATTCTAGGCTGAACCACCACTGACACTGAGAGAGACAATTACAGTAACTCTTCATCTATTATATCAGATACATTCCACGCATGACCAAGCGCATCTTCTTGGGGGAAGAGGGGAACATGTTTGGATTTATTCTGATGATAATGTATATAAAGAGAGTATAGTCTTTAGAAAATAACTGATACATACAGTTCACATTTCAGCTAAATAAGCAGGAGCTATAAATCACACGTTCATTTCCAACAAATTAAAATATGCATTAACAGATGAACAGTCAAATTAAATTGGATTATCGGATTAAAACCAACGTGTAATAAGAATCTTTTACGGCTTGTTAGAGATTCTTCAGGGAACGCGTAGGCTAATTCAAGTCAAAGGAGATGATCAAGACTGTCAGCCAATGGGAAATTATACTTCCTAATGAAGTGCAAGTGGATGTTTTCTGTGGAAGAATAAATAAATAGGCCTATAAACAAACATCTTCTCCTGTCAAGTGAAAGCTGTGGTTGAAGGCATTGCTTGTCAGCCGTTCCATGTGCCTCAGTATACTATCACAGTGTTCTTGCTATGGATTACATGTTTCATGTAAAATACCTGTCAGCTAGGAGACAGCCTTGAGACAGGCCTATTCAATCCATCAACTGTCTAGTATATTCCATTGTTTGTTTGTGTGTGCAGCAGCACACTGACATGCTATAGGTGGCTCATGCTTGTGTCAAGGTATACCTAGCCATTAGGAGCCCCAGAACATAAGGACCAGACCTTTCCTCTGATTGATACGTCCTGTGCTACTTTCACATGCAATTTTCTGCAGGTTTTGGGGCGTTAATGATATCTAGGTCACTGTTTTTTGATGAGATTCAAAGATGTGCACTAACCAAAACAAGCAGAAGAGGCAACACACACACACACACACGCATGCACGCACGCACACACGCGCCACAGTGTATACACTTATACCATGTACAGAAACCTCCACATCAACGAAACTACTAGTTGGGTGTATTGAAACTGGGTAATCTAATAATAATCTAATCTAATACTTTAAATGCATTGTAGAGCAATTCCTAATGATTTAAACAGGGTACACGATCTACTGCACAACAGATGAAATGCCATACTTTTGACACTGTAATGTGAATAACAACAGCTCTCTAACTAACACACCTTGTAAGCCAAACTGTAGGCTTCCGTCAGATTTGATAGGTCTGCTCGCTCTGAATGACAGAGGCACATGTGATGGGTCCGTGCTGACACCTTCAGTGTGACCGCTGATGCTAGTGCCATCTAAGCCCCCCGGTTAGCTCTAATTAGGTCATTCTCAGTAGGGTGTTAATGCAGCCCTTGATATTATCTGGCAGGTTCAGCCATCAACACAGTCCAAACTATAGGTATTAAATACAATTATGTGTATGTGAATAGTCAATACATTGCATTACTTGGTTCTTATCAAACCCAGGAATGTCTCTGTCCTGTATGCAATGATGTCTGAATGCATAACACACTATAGAAAATTATCTATCTGAAAATGATCTATTCTATTCACTATTGACTATTCTATTCTTTGCCATTTGCAATAAAATATTATTATGTTCATGTATAGTATTGCTTATGGGTCGACCTGGCACCATTGTTACGTTACAATTGAGACACATTTCTGTACATTTGGCATATAAACATAATTGTTTATTATGAGTTGTTGATTCTTTTGAAACATAAATGCACAACAAAGAACAAATAGCAACATACTTTATATCTCAAGCAGGCAAGTAGTGTAATGGGAATTGTGTATTTCAGAGTAGACTTGCTGATAAAAATGATATAGTCTCTATTAGGCTACATTTCCTGTATATCACCACAAGTGTTTTTTCTTCATAATTGCTGAGGTCTAACTCACCCTTTAGCTTCACTACTCACGGAGACACACCTGTGAATACTCAACCTGTGGATACTGAACTGAACCCTGTGAGAGTGAGACGGTCAAGTTCTCCTGCTACAGTGCAATCCTGCAATGTCAAGCTGCATTGCAATTCACTGCTTTGATTGATTCCCACTGATGCGGCAGATCAATCTATATGATGTCTTTCATTTCACGGGCTGTTTGAAATTACACATTTTACCGCTTCTTATATTGAGATGTTCAGCACCCCCTCCACCCCCAGCCCCCACACGTCACACGTCCATTTCCTGTGACATTTAGTGGGGTGTCGAGGTCTAATGAAAAAACACATTAGCATATCAAACACTGGTTAAACCATGCACCAGGGACTATTCTTATGTATGCTGCCTTATGTTTCTGTTGTTTGTTATTTTTAACATAATCATCCTTGATTTTCAAACAAACCTTCCAGGGATGGTTAGGGGAGGGGTGACACTTGCCATGAGTGGGGGGGGGGGGGGGGGGCGAAA